>JACGCN010000085.1:0-79753 GCA_014905825.1 Lyophyllum atratum | reverse complement strand
CAGCAACAGCCACTCCTATCCGATCAAGTAAATTCAAATACTCATCCGATCACAAAACTTACCATAGCAGCCCATAGCACATCATTACTACAGATTATACGATATGTGCGACTCTAATCCAAGAAATATGGTCCTGGTGTAATTTAAACATAGATTACGCAGCAATCAATCCGGGCACGCTATAAAATAAAGATCCTAGCCTTCGAGATTTGACCGAACGTTCGTGGCAACCTGTTGTCGCCCAACACGCGGCTTCAATTGGACGTCCGAGGCACTCTCACCAAGGAGACTCGCTGCGCACACCGGGTTTGATCCCACTCCTCTGCCTCTTCTTCAGGGTTCTCCAGAGCAGTGTAAACTTCTCGTGTGACAGAACATCACTACTCGTCCGTGGCGATTCTGCCTGGCGTTGGAAGTTTGGAGACAGGATCGAGCTTTGTCTCGGGGATCCTGCTCTACCATCCCACAGGGAATGTGAATTCAGAGAAGGTGAACGGCTGGGTGAAGGAGAATCGGACAGATGGCCGGTGCCTAGGAAACTCGATGATGCACCTTCGAATGGTAGCCAATCTGGTCCGAATTCCATGGCTGATGGAATGATTCACAAATGGACGACTCAGGCCGATGGTCGGCGAGGGGTCAAGATGGTATGTAAATGAAGGTTCTCTTGTGATAGGACTTTCGACGGCATCGGAGGTGTGATAGGAAAGAGTCATGCGGGGGGTTTTCATGATGTCGGCTTTGGAGTGTTTCGGTGGCAGCTCGGAGAGCGATAACTTTGGCTCGATGCCAGGAGCGTCCTTCAGAGGCAAGATCGTTTGCCAAAACGTTGATGGCAAGAGAGCTTCGTGATCTCGAGGCGTACTTGCATGACGCGCTGCGCCACATTCTGCACGGCAGCCGTAAGTCGATCACGAGTGGATTTCTGGAATGGAGTAAGATTGCCAATGTTTCGAACAAACCTCATGTTAGCATCAAGTTGTGACTGCACTGCAATGATACGCGAATCGATGTCTTCGATTTTGGACTGTATGATTTGGGCGCGAGAGGGAGGCGAGAGCTTTCGCTGGGAGCCGATGTTGCGGATGAAGGGAGATGGTCATCAACTAATGAATCCAACGGCGATTGTCGCACAGGCAACCATTCTTCAACCGACGGCGCCAGTCGACCAGCCGCCAAGTCCGCCTTGACTTGGTCAAACGTTGCCTTGAATTGCTCTGCCCCATCGATTTCAGGCGCAATAGGTACTTCCAGATCCATATCGTCCTTGTCCGTGACGATTGTCAACTTGCGCTTGGACGGCGATAGTTGGGCATCCAGTTCTGAGTCGCCTGACAGCATTCCCATTAAGTCACGGGGGGCATCACCATCCCAAATGTGGGATTTTGCTGAGTGAATTTGTAGGTCGTGTAGATGTGAGGTTGCTGCTGCCACGCCCGTAAGCTTGACGTCTGTCCCTGACATTCCAGCGGCCGCATCCGCACACCAGCTGACTTGAAAGCACTTGCATAGTTGACTCCAGCCATCCATTCGTTCAATTCCTTGTCATTAGGAGCTTGGAGAAGGATTCGTCGACCATCAGCCAATGCGAATCGAAATGTGTTTTCGTACTAGACTTGTGCTTAGCTTTTCCCAAGAACGAAAATCATGTTAAGCTTACCTTTGTGTACGATTTGTCATACACAGCGATTGCACCCTTCACCGACAACAGTTCGTCAGGTTTAAAAAGAGCTAACTGAGGAGAATAGCATGTCCGTCTGAATGTGCGACCAAAGAGGAGGCCCAGGAAGGATCACGGAAGAATAAAAGCTGCGACCCGGTCAAGACCACGCTCCATTGTCTCCATTTGCGATTCGACGCCTTCTTGCCACCTTCCAGGATATCATCCTTCCTGTTCAGGAGTCCGACCTTCGTCAGCTTCAGTGTCCATAGGTTTCTACTCGATGGCGAGGCTGCAATGGGCGTGTGTGTAGCAATATTTCCAAGCGGACTGGCGAGGCCAGTGCCTGCACCCAGGCTAAAAAACCCCGGCGTCCAAGCCGTGTCAGGGACGGCGCCGACTTCAATCTGACTTGCTTTTGCAAATGCAAGTTGTAACTGTGCCTCATCCCAGGGCCCCAAAGTCCCTTCGTAAGAGTACGGGTTGTTATTGGGGACGAAAGCCTCGACATCCACGCGAAGTGGTCCCAGCAAGTCCTGTGTGTGAATAAGGTTATAAAGCAATACTGTACCACCAGAAATTTCCTACGTTGGCTATGAGGTAGTATGGGTCGACCTTGGTCGACCTCATTATTGGAGTTCCTACGGTGGTTGGGGTTGCGGCCGTGCTACTCCAGACGTTGCCTGGTTAGATGCTTCCGCAGACAGCCCTCGTTGCCCGTTAATATCGAGAGGATCCTCGATAAATATGAACGGTGCGAAGACTATGTTGTCGTAGAAACACTTAACGGGAGAGTATAAGTCAATTAAGTATCTTCAGAGTGATTGGACTCACATCTAGAACCTCTGGAGCAACGCCAGGAAGCCGTGTATTCTTGATGTAGTCAGCCTTAGACATTTTGCGCTTGTTTGATTTATTGAAGGCATCAGTGTGCAACATAATCAAGCTGAAAGCTAGAATGTATGGATGGTCTGACGATACGGCTGAGCAAGGGCCAATAGCATGGGGTAACAAGTCGTTTACCGTCGGAAGTGAAGAGTGCAGGGTTGCATTGCATATAACGACCAGCAAAAGCTTCAATGACCCTGTCTATCTGCTGTGTTTCCCGTGGAAGGCCGACCTCCATGAGCAACTTCGGAGAGCGACATCAAGAGGATCATCAACGAAGTTGAATTGCCCAATATATGTGCGGAGAGCCTGGGCGTAAAAGGTAGTAGAACTGTACCGCAAGGGTTAGTGCGTATAGCTGGAAAGATTGCGACATTACCTTGAAGCTAAGATCCCCGCTATCTCAGCTTTACTAACAGCTGCTTGAAGCCGCTTCAAATAAACCTCGGGAGATTCCTGCGTTCCAGAGGGCAGGGGTATGGCTGACTGAGCCTCTTTCAAAAGATGGTCGAGACGAATGACTGGAGCTTGGGGACTCTGTAAATAAAGGGGAAGCGCCCTGCTGACCTTTGAACAGTAGGCTTGGAAATGTACCGGAGCTCGTGTGAGGCCGCGTGGGAGCGGAACTAGGGTTTAAGACGCGAGGAAGTGGAGGCGGGGCAGTCGAGGAAGTCGGGAGCCAAGTCAGGGATAGGCGATTCAGAAGGGGAGGATTTGTCTGTGCGCGGGGTCGACGTGTTGGTGCATTCGTTTCCTTAGGGTCCACATATGATTCTTCCCGACAGATTCTGTGGATGTCGATTCCAAAGGAAGGAAAGGCAGAGTGCTTTCTGGTGAAAGACGGGAAGCATGTTGATGCTGATCCGGCGGTTCCCTGAGCAGGGTACTCGGTATATCGTCGATATCTGGCGGGGCAGGTCTCAGACTGGTGCGCGCAGAATGGCTCCGTGAACACCTCGAGAATGAGAGCTCCTCGTCTTCGGAGCAGGCGAAGGAGAGGATGGGGTAACGTTCATGTTCATGTTGAAAGGGGATATAGGCTGGAGCAGTGGAAGTTGGGATAATTGAGGTGTTGTGGGTGGATGCGGACTCAAATGTTCTGAGTTCTCCGGAGGAACCAACTTTTTCCGTGACCAAAATGATGCTCTTCTGGCAAGGCTCCTCCCAGTTGCTTGAGGAGATGTCGTTGGTCGGTATGACCTGTCAGCCTGTGCCTTTCCCTTACCTTTCGCGTCAGCTTTACCGAGGTGAAGTAACGGTGCCCCGGTCAACGACACGCCCCTGGTCCGTATGTATTCTTCCTCTTCCGGAGCAACATCCGTTGAGGCTGAATCCAACGAGAGGATCGCTTTGAGCTTTTGGGCGCTTTTGCTTCGGCGGATTTTCTTGGGGGGACTAGTTACAGGTTGGGGTTGAAGTGTTGTAAACGTGACAGTGTTGACTTCTAATGAAGATGAAGAAGGAGAAGCGTGGGTAGGACGTGTCGAAGACCCAACCCAACGACGCGTGAGCCAAGGCAGCAGTTGATCGCATGGCTGTAAACGACTCGCTCGCCGAGGATATCGTATTAGCACCACCTGGGTGTATGGATGAACGAGACATGCCGCTCGCTGGCAACGCATTATCTAAGACATGATCTGCGAAATGCTGGGCCCAGGACGCTGTGTATCGTTGGAAATCTCTTCTTCTGGAGGAGTCGGAGGCAGATCCTTTTCAACCATCAGAACACTGGAGCGGGCGCTTTGAGGAAATGACCCATGTTCATCGGCTGTGGATTGAACGTCGAATGAGCCCTGGCGCGAAGAGGTCGACGGAACAAATGCACGTTTCCTCCAGAGTGGGAGCGAGAAGAAGTGGGTAGTTGTCGTAGTCGTTACGACCTCTGTGCGAGTGGTGGTTGTTTCGGCGACTATGATAGGGGGATTAGAACTCGGATCGTAGGGCGGAGGCGGTCGCCCGAGGTCTGAGACTCGCGGTTCACGGGCAGGAGGTTGTTTGCTGCTCAACGTGATGAACCGTCCCACCATGAATGTCGTTCAGAGCCGTGGTTATGATGCGACGAGCGCCACCGTGTCCAATGCTGGCTAACGTGAATGATACGGCGAGGAAGGAGACTGGATGACCTGCAAAGTACTGCAAACTAGGTTGACCAATCTGTCATACTCATAGCCGTCACACGGTAAAGTCAAGTCATGTGTAATATCTTAAGTCTATAGCCATATCTATCCCCTACCCCTTCGACGACGTCTTCCCCTCCCGTTTCTTTTGTTTTTGGATTGCTTGTTTCTTGCCCTCCAAGACTGCGCGCTGTACAGGAGAAACATGTTAAAGTAGTCCATGTCCTCATACAAGACCCGACCCTTACCTCGCTTTCGCGCTTTTGCTGGCTGTACTTCATCTTCTCATACAGTTTCTTCTGTTTGTTGCTCATCATCATCTTGTTCATGTCGGCATCGGCATCCTCGACGCTCTCTTCTGCCTTCTTCTTCTTTGACGACTTCCGTGACTTGTTGACCTCCTTCTCGAAGGTACCGAAATCTACGCCAGCTGCTTCCGCTGCTAGTTCTGCTGCTCTCAAGGCAGCCGGGTCCTCGGATGCTGCAGCAGCCGCCTGAGCCGCAGATTTCAATGCAATCTTGTCAGCTTTTTCGATCTCGACGTCCTCCTCATCTTCCTCCATCTCTTCATCCTCGCTCTCTTCGTCTTCCTCTGCAGCTGCACCTTCGCCCGTAAGTCCAACGGCAGGGTCGTACGCGCCTTGGTACTCGCCGAAAGGGCTGAGGTGAGGGGGAAGAGTATTGCCCTGAGCATAGGGCTCCTCGAGTAGAATTCTCCCAGCGTTGATACAATCCACGACCCATTGTGGTTGCACGTATTTTCTCCGCAATCTCCGTTCCCGCTCCTCAGCCGTCTCGTTTGACCTTTCAATTAAAGGTCGGTCAATAATGACATGCGTGATGGAATCGTCGGTTTCCTCCACAGGAGATCCGCCTCCAGAAGAAGCTGGCCAGCCTATCCGTCCGCCGAATGATCGAACGAGGAATTCAAATATTGGCCGTGACGTTTCACGAGAGAGGTAGAATGTGTAGGGTGCAAATAATGTCGTGGAGAGTGATTGTGGCAGGTCGGTGAGCGATTTTAGTGTTGGAAGGGAGGCTGAGGTTTGTGGGTCAGAGGTCGACGAATGGACGATGAATTCTTCGTCAACCTCTTCCGAATTCGTATCAGGACCGGACATTTCGACATCCACATCCGCGGTTCCAGAGGTTGCGCTGATGCTCTTGATAGTTTGGCGGACATCCTTACTAGAGACTTTCCGCCCATCGACTTCGACCGCTTTTACTTTGGCCAGTGTAGGACCTGACGGTCGGGCGGCATCCTGTAAACTAAATGCTCCAACGCCAGCACCTCCTTCGTCCTTTTTAATATCTAGCGGCGGGGGATAAACCAGACCGGCGTCGGTGTAGAGCTTGAAAAATACAAATCCAAGCAAAGTTTGATAAAGTTCAAGGAACGTCAGCATGACGCGAACATCAACATCTGTTGGAATCTGCAACACCATGAATATTTACGTTTCCGGAGTACAAAGCCTACTCACATTTTGGGTAAACTGGTAGGGGACGAGCCACGTTACTGTTTGGTCCATCACTTCGGCCTGGTAATATACGCCTTTTATTGATAAAAAGGACTTGCGCAGAGATCGTGAATGCATAACGTAGAGCTGCCATTCGGCGGACAAACGTGAGCAGTTGTCAATGAGTTCTGGAGGGACACGAGAGTTGGATGGGAGAGAAGCGAACAAGAAGATCATGCAGAGCGCATCATCTATATCTCGCACGGCGTCGATAAATGTAGGGTACCTAAAAGAATTAGAGTAGGGATCAAGAAGACTAGACATGCCACTCACCGCTCCTTGATAATATGATCCAGACGGTACACCGGTTTATTATCCTCCAGCGATTTTGCGCTACTCCATTCACCACGACCAAGCGCACGAGAAAGTTTCTTCGCGAAGGCTTTATGTTCTCGTAGCTTCTTAAGCACTGGCTCGTGTGCAAGATATGCAATATCCTTGGCGTAGTAGAATGATGTCGGTGCAGAAGAGCCCTTGTTAGCTTTTTTCCGGCTGCGAGGCTCACGAGGAAATATGCCTGTGCCAAAATTGAGATATGGATAGGAGCATAGATTGACTGTGTAGCCTACCTTTCAAGATACACAACCGACGGAAATCTGCCAGGGAGCATTGGAGTTTCTTGACCGCAGAAGAGCGAGTAACATAGGCCTTGGCGGCGCCAGCTTTTCCTTTTTGCCTGAGACGACCCATGGAGAAGCAGCTTTGGTTTTATACAGAGGAACAATTTCGATCATCGCTTGCCAAAAAGTTTTTGTTTGCCATCACCAAACAACACGATCTCAACTTGCACTAAACGGCGAAGATGAGGTGAATACCGTTTTGACTCGTCTTGTCGCTATCTCACGTCGCATTTGCAGTCAATATGTTCACGTCCCAAAATCTGAGCTCGACGAGGCTCAGCTACGGCAGCTAGAGGAGCACGAAATCTCCCAGGGACCGTTGTCTGTTCTGCAACAAGCCGTCCGAAACCATGCCCAAGTCCTGATCTCACTACGGAATAATAGGAAGCTGCTTGCTCGCGTCAAGGCTTTTGACCGACACAGTAACATGGTGTGTAGACTATCCTTCCATGCCGACTTGGACTAATAATGCTGTCCAGGTTCTTGAGAATGTTAAGGAGGTGCTTACGATCGCCTTCGTGGATTGCCCACTTATTCTGACAAATTACGACCTAGATGTGGACGGAAATTCCCAAGGGCAAGAACAAAAAACCCGTGAACAAGGATCGATACATCAGTAAAATGTTCCTGCGGTAAGTCGTGGTCCTTTATCTCCTCCACCTAATTCAACAATCTTCTCTTTGTAGGGGCGATTCAGTAATTCTCAGTGAGAACGTTTTCTACTTTGTGCATAAACCAAACTAACTTATGTGCCAGTTCTCCGCAATCAAGCATAACTGCTCCTGGAATGGTATACTCATCAACGGCGCTGTGGTACGAAAGGAATTTCAGCCACCCACCATCCTTAGTGTGCCCCTGTTGTTATCAGGACGACCCACGTACTTCAGGCCCGCATCGAGTGGATCTTCATGATATGTATTTTCTGTGTACTTACGACTACAGCTTGTCATTAAAACTTGCTGCGCGATTCCTCCATCGGCGCATCTTCGATCTGTCTAATTGCGTCAAAAACTGGTCTCAGCGCCGGCCATTAGAGACTCTCCATCAATGACTTGCGTTCCAGAATAAAAACCTTCCAAGGCAACCAAGCCGTTTCCAAATAGTCTTAAATCACCAATACTTATTATAAGAGCGTCAGTCCGTTCCCCGAGCTTGTTTGTCATGTCCTACGCAGTCTCGGCTGTAAGGTTTTTCCCCCAGTTGTTCCCGCCACGACCTCGTACCGGGCCTTACATAGGACAAGGTATATGCGGTGCAGACAGACCATAATTCAGAGGTATGTCGGTGGATAATGGTGTGGATGTAGCCTATTCAGCCATCGGATGACTCTGCCCAATGAGACAATGTTACAAACATCAACATTGAAGCCTCCTCTCCCTACGCAAGGAAGCAATGATCGAGGACCGATTCATTGAAGAGCGGTAATGAAAGGGTTGCCAAAGACTCCATACCTAGTACACTAGACAACTGTGTTCGGCAAACGTTCTCTTGGAAAGCACGGTCCATCCAGCGGCGGATCAATAGCATGAGCGATTTGAAGATCACCAGGATGAATAGCTGGGAATTGGGAGGAATTGGGAGATCAAAGCACGGCCCTTAAAATATTTAGCAGCGGGCTTCACGCAGGCGAAAATCTAGCCTTCATTCGAAAAATCATGTACGTCGGCCACCCTAGCAAGAGCCCATGTCCCTGGAATTAGTAGGCGGGCACAGTTCTTCAGCAATCGTGAGACATGATGAATTGCAACCTCCAGCGCCGCCCGGCAATAGAAGGGACCACTATAGACGTTATCGATGTTTAGCTTCTCCAAGCCGAGCAGTACGGAAGGAACTCGATTGTAATAAGAGGCACCATGGCTATGGGTTACGAGCGTCCTTGTAACTTGGGCAAGTGATTGCATCGAGCCTGCGCCTCCGAGACAGCTCTAATTAGACACTCCTTGAACCTTAAGATTCCGAGGAGCGTGATAAATGGGTTGTTTAAGCAGTAGGACCCTAGAATGTCGAAAGCTGAAGTGATTTCGATTTCACGAGTGTGGACCTTGAAGCTCAAGCTTCGTGGATGAATTAACGACCATCTTTCGTGTAATCCACGGACAGCATTCCTTTTAATTCACATAGAGTCGAAGATGTCGGTCCTTGGAACTTCCACGACGACGTTTGGACTTGGACCCCTCGGAATTTCAATCCCCAGCTCAAGTTTGGACGTCGTGACGACTCCGTCGGTAAAGCAATAGGTGCCGGAATCTGTGGTGGTATCGTCAAGTGAGAAAATTTCTTCGACATCCTCAATAGTGAGGGAACTATCTCCAGGGAAAATCATGCTCCATATCTTGCATGACCAGCTTGTTATAAGGCCCCAAGCTCTTTATAGCGATAGGTGCATCGACATACCCGTGATCGGGGTCACGGAATGCTTCAACGAACCTAAAAGCCCTTTCATTCAGTTATAAGGGCCAACAAAATAACCATACACCCACCATACCGCGTGTTCTTTCAGTGCTGAGTGGGAATAGGTCAAAACGACGCAAGTCACAGTGAAGCTTGTCCCTCGACGTCCAGGTCGCGGCGATGATGCAGTCAGCTTTTTTCGACGAAACTAACTGAGTTGAAACGATCCATGGCTATCGGGATGATTTAGACGAATCATGGTAAGAGTCGTGAAAGTTGCCATTGGTACTCTTCGATCGCCATCTATGTCAGACGAGAAAACATTGACCCTTAAGTGATTTCTCCCAATTCGGCCGGAAGGATTGGGTTTCTGTGCACTCCCATACAAGTTGCAGGATTCCGAGAGTTATTTTCTCGGGGCCGGAACAAGACGAATCCTTTTTTTTTATTCCGGAGGCTTCGGGTCGATGCACGGCGGCAAGCATTGCTTTCAAGGACCTGGGGCCATGACGCAGGGTTGCTTTTCGTGAATTTGATTCGCCGATTACGGACTATACGCAGTCTTGCGTATGGAATAAGCCTTCTCGGCACTCTTCCCGAAACCGACGCCCAACATCGTCGCTGGGCAAGGTCAGGGCACCGTGCCCGCTATAATGATATGGTATTTGATCTTCGTATAGAAAAGCCCGGAGACTGAGGAGCAGGGGAGACGATCCTGATTATCGTGGCCCATGAAGAACGTTCGCCAACTCCCAGATGAGCTGACGGTGAGTTATGCAGAAATTGACATCGCACATATAAAGTTTCCATGTTTCGAGACTATGAGTATAAAATGATCAAGATGCTACGGAACGTTTCCAATGCGAGGCCTGATTCGAGGATGTTGCATGGCTGACGCCCTAGCGCCCAAGAACCTTCCCAAGCGGCCATTTTAGGAAGCGCTCTGAGGTCCGTGGCCTTTCCTGATAGTGATAACGAGGGACTGTGAGGAGGCGCAGGGCCAGGGGTGGTTCCCAAGGTCATGCGACTGTACTGAATCATTTTCAGTTCGGGAGATCAGCATATGCTTCAAGACAAGTGGTCATGCCATTGGTCCATAAATTATTGGTGACGAGCTGCTCAATAATCTTTTCAGCAAGGTGCACCGTATATACTTTACTCAGCATGATTTACTCTTTATTGATGTTATGGAGTGGGCAAGATCTGTTTGATCTCTCGCCGACCTAATTTTATTTTATCCTCAATTAGGGCCTATTTCAAGAGCGGTCAAACATGGGGAGGATGGCAAGTAAGGACGAGCCCACCACATCGGTCAAGTGTCTATTGCGCTCAAATTCTCCTCGAATCCAAGCCACCGTTTCCTGTCTTGTCACGGGGTCAGGAATCGCTGATGTGAAGTTAGCCCCGTCGCACTGGTGAACACTGGAGCGCTACCTCTTGATGCGCGGATAACATGCCTGTAGAGGTCGAAAACTTGTTGCTTAAGGATGAAATGCTTGAACGTAAGGTCAGGAGGAAGCATGTTCACGTGGAAACCGTCCGAAATGAGAAATTGGGACATTTCAAATTCAAGTCCCGAAGGATCTGTGCTGCAAGTGGCTTCAGTCTCTTCACAACCTCATTATACGCAGCTGCTCTTTACCTCAACATGGCATCACCTGGAACAGACAGCACCACAGACACTGCGACAGGTACGCATGTCTCAGAAGTCGAAGGCTTGGCTACGTCTCTCGCAAGCGGTGCGGTCCACGACGAAGCCAGCCAGACTGAACCAACTGCCGACGCCGAAAAAAGAACCACTTCATTCCAAACTATGAGAATATATACTCGTCCTCAGATTCTTTTTCTGTCGAATTCTCCTCTTGTCCATCTCCCCCCAGGAATGCCGGAGTTGAAGGACTGGTTCGGGTATGATCCTACTCAGATTTTAGTTTTGACCTGACCAACTCACGCACCAATGGGACAGCAGTGAAAACGAACAAAGTACTTCAAAGAAGGATACTGAACCTACGACACCCGGTAGTGCGAGGGAAAGACGGTAAGTTTACTCCTCAGACCTCCATGCATGGCTGACCCCGTAAATTGACTTCTAGGTTTAGGCGCGATGTAGACGATGGAGGTAGGAATTCTCCTATGTTCGATAGCCACCTAACTCATACTCATGACAGAAACACCCTCACGACCTACTTTTCGGACAGCCCTTTCTCAACCGTCCCAAATGGGAAATTTCAAGCACCAATCCTTGCGTGCAAGTGATCGCGACCGAGAGAGGGATCGAGAGAGGGACGCAGATAAGGATCGGGAAAGAGACATCAGAGACAAGGAAGGGCATGAGAGGCTTAGACATGTGAGTGCACATAGTTATTACCACGAGGTGTTACTCAATGTCCATCTTCACTCTCCGTCTTCACATAGCTCTCCGACAAATATGACCGTGACCGACTTGCTCTCCCACTTAGTGCTAGAAACAAAGAAAGGGATGCAGCTCCCCATCTCAGTACAGGTTCTACCAGCAGAGTGGGTGGTCAAGCACCCCCTGGCTCTTCTCGACGTGCTGAGGCACGGGATGGTGTAAAGAAGAAGGCAGGTGAGGCTAGCGAAGACTGGAGGAAGGGTACGGTGTTTTGATTGCTCGTATGCATGTTTGCTCATCAGATCTATAGGGCCCGAGTCTCGCTCTACTCGAGAAGAACGTGAGTAGCTTCCTGCACAAACCCCGGCTTTTTTCTCAACGTTTAAACTCTAGGTACCGAAAATGGGCGTAAAGATCGGGACGACCGTGAAAGGGCCAGGTCTCACGTGCGTGACTCCTCGAAGACTCGAAGGGAGACCTCGGCGTCCAGACGAGATCGTGAACCGGAAGAATATCGTCGAGAGCGCGAACGTGAACGGGACTTGGACCGCGACGGCGACGAGAATTCTCGCCGATGGAGAGACGACGGAAAGCGCGATGAAAGGTTGGCTGCGAGGCGGGCTGAGAGGCATTCGGAACGCTTGCGAGAGAAAGACTCTATGTTGGATCCCGGGGATCGCCGGTGGGTGGCGGAAGACCGCGAAACGCGGGGGAAACGCCCAACTGGACGTGAAAGGAAGGGCGGGCTTGTCGTGGACGAGGGAAAGGATCGAGATGACCGCAGAGACCGGGAACGAGAGAGGGAAAAGGAGCCGGCTTGGATGGATACCTACATTCCTCCCTCGTCGAGTGCAGGCATCCTTAGTGGGAAGGCTGGTGATGGAGAGCTTGATGGCATTCAAGCGTGGAAGAAAGAAAGAAAGGAGAAGGAGATGAAAGACAAAGGTGCTTCATCCTTAGCTCAGGGAAATGGAGCCGACGTTCCAGAGACTATCAGCGGTACAAAACCCGAGGCCAACGGCAACCCGCTGGACGAGATACAGTTATTCCGGTTACTTATGAAAAAGGAGGAGGAAAAGAAGAAGACTGATGCTCCAGAGGATAATTTACGCAGTGACGTTGCTGGCTCTGTTGCCAAAACTGCAGTGATGACCTCCCTGACTCCCCTAAGTGGTGCGTTGTTCTATATGACTTTATCCATTATCATTATTTGACGGATATCTCCAGAAGGCTTGAGTCTTGGATCTACTTCTGCCCCATCGGAAGTATCTCAACCTCCAACCTCTTCTCAGTCTGACACTCGTTCGGCCTCAGCAACGACCAACCCCAGTTCCTTGCTCTCGCTCCTTGGTGGGAAAGAACCTCAAAGCTCGTTGGTTTCCTCTGAGATACATCTGGACGCACCCAAGGTCTTGTCTACGACGTCCAGCAGAGCCAACAACCTGCCATTACAAGGTACCTCTCTACAAAGTACTGAACGTCCTGCCCACGAATCTTCTCCTCCCTTCAATCCTCCACCTGGTTCGCGTCTGTTGGCTTTCGCGCGCACATCTACCGTCGCTCCGAGACAACCAACCATAAACAAGAGTCCAAATGTTTCTCACAACGGTGAGCATCTCATATCAAGTATCTCATTTCTTCTTTTATTCATTCGACCATTGCAGGCACTTTTACGAACTTAGGATTGCCACAGCCAGAGCCGGCACAACTCTCCAAAACTGACACCCTTCGATTACTACGCGGAATCTCACCCTTTGAGGATCCAAATCGTTCATCTTATGGTTCAGAGGATCACAGAGACGCAGGTAATCTTGCCATTTCGCCAGATGCACATCGCCGAGCCATAGCAGAACGACATACATTTACTCCTCCAACTGAACATCCCCCATTCCATGATACCTCTTCAGACACGGGCAGCGGGTATTCTGCCAACAGAGGCAGCAGGTTTGCCAAATTCTTTGACGCTAAGGGAAGGGAGGGAGCACCTGCTATCTCAAAAACTCACACCCCTGTGGGACTGATGTCTTCTTCGCCCGGACCTGGCGGGCAACGGCAGGATTATATTGGCTTCAATGGCAATCATGGAAACGCGCCCGATCCTCGTACTATGGATGAGATATACGCGATGTTGAGTAGTTCATCACAGGTAAGTAATCGTTGTTGGGTTCTACCCGCTTCTTCATTCCCTATTCATGCCGTTCTCCTCAGGATCCACGAGGACCAGTCCACGTCCCGAACCAGGCACCCTCCTCGAATAGTGGAGGATTTGGACTGCAACCGCAAAACAATCTGCATCTCCTCCAGCAACAACAACTTCACCAACATCAACAGCAGCAGCAACAATTACATACCAGTCGTCTCGAGCCTCTGTACGAGAGCCGTCTTGATGACCGGAACTTCGTGCCCGATGGTATGGTTCCTGGCCTCCGATCTGCACCCCCTCCCCGAAACCGTGAAACTCCTGGAGTCTATCCTGATAACATCGAGGATTTGGCTTTCAATGTTCAGCAGCGCCTTCCACCCCAGCAGCAACGTGGCCTCGATCAATTGTATGCCGGTGGTCCGCCGTCCATGTACGGCCAACAAGGTGGTCGCAACCCAGGAATCACGGTACAGCAAAACCATTACCGTGGTGGTCCATCGCCCATATCGCACCAACAGAATCACTTACAAAACTCCCAACAACAGCGTCTGCCTCCAGGCCTAGCAAATCTTGGAGGACGACCGCCACATGAACCTTCACAGTTTCTAGGAATGCCCGGCATGCCATCCCCTGGATTACACGGTACTTTACATCTCAATGGCTCCAACCAGCAGCAGCCCTTCAACAACTTCCCACCTGGAGGCAATTTGGGCTATGGAGGAGGGCCACCAATCCGGGGCCCCCACCAACTGCAGAGTCCTGGTAACCATCTTTCTATGGGTGGTTTAGGGCATCCGGACTTGCGTTCCGTTAGCCAAAACCAACTTTTAGGAATGGGTGGTGTTGGTGGCCCGCGAGGCGCCGGGGGTTTTCCTGGTCAACAAGGTCCCGGCGGCCAAATACCTCCACTCCTAGCCATGCGTCAGCAGCAGCAACAACAACAGTTACCTCCACACATGATGCCGCACCTTCTCCCCCCTCATATGCAACAACAAGGGCCTAACTCCCAGCCCGCGCACGACCTGATGGCACTTCTTATGGGTGGCACTCACCGAGAATAGACTATGGTGGCGAGTTCTTTGACTCCATCTCTACCTGTCTGGACCTTCTTCCATTCTTGATATTTCGTTTTACGCATATTCAAACTGACACATACGTCCCGGCTGTCAACGTCGCAGTACCCGTATTCATTCCACGTATTCATACTTCTATTTTTCTTGTACAGGGCCTTATAACTATATCTAATCCCATCATGGCGTGCTCTCATTCACCCTTTCGCATGTCTCGGGTGTCGCTAGCGTCCTTTGGACCCTCCATTCGATGTCGGGCCTTAGGCTAACGTCAACTTGCGGTCTATATCCCCTTCGATAATTTCAATATACAATATTCCTGCAGTGTGCTGCATCTTTCCCCCGAAAATCCCGCTGGACGCTCCATCATGATTCAAATCTAAACAGCCATGGGCGGCCCTCCCATATGGTCTGTCATGATTGCCGTAGGGTCTGGTGCGGTGGTACGCACAACTGATATATTGTCAATTGACAACTATCATCATCATGTGGAGAAAGCTTTAAGCTTCAGCGCAAAAATGTAGAGACTCTTCAGTGCGCCGACAAATGTTAATTGTGCTCGGAGGGATGGGGGAGGCTATTGTGACCCCGACGCACTTAAGTCCACCGTCCTTGTCGGTCACTTATTGTAACACAGCACCTCTAGGGTCGGAAATGCCGACGAGATCCTACGGCATAGCGCGGAGTTAAAGAACATACGATATACATGCTCGCATGAAATTCGGAACCTACTTCAAGGCGGTGAATGTTGCTCGTTGTGATTTCGTCATGGTTGCTTTCAACGTTCAACGTTCAACACTTAAGCTGAAAAGAAGAGAAGATTCGCTATGCAGCGCTATCCTGGCATATCTTGGCGAGATTGTCGCCTATCTCTCGGGCCGTTGTTTCCATTTTGTCTCTTCTATCTCAGATTCTTCGACGCATCGGCCAACATGACAGATTTAGTGAAAATAGAACGTTCTTCAATGTCGCCGAGGGTCATCACCTGGTCAGCTGCAGCCCTCTGCAGCCGTGGAATGTATGAAGCGGCTGGTGTGGGATGAAAGCCGAGTCCTTGACATCGTTTCACTCGATTTGATGAATGGAAGCTTGGCCTTCAATCCAGCTGGCAGCCCCGGCACCACTGACGCATGGGCTGTTGGCTAGCCCTGTACAACTGAGCGCTTTCACAGTACCGGTTTCGGCCTGCCCCGGCAGGCCCTGGCGCACTGTGAAGATCCATGGGCTGAAAAAAAGTCCTGCTTCCCTGGGTGATCAGTAGCTAGTTCTTTCATCAGCAGCAACTTCCGCCAAACTCCCATCGATAGCAATAGCCACGTAAGTATACAGTATGGGAATGAGCAAATCCTGATCAGACACGCATGTCAAGACTCAAAAGGTAGGGTTCTAAGTCCTTTCCTGCCTTGTTCCGTTTTAGAGCAGTCGAAATTCTAGGACAGACTCGGAGAGCAGCGAGGGGCGGCAAAGCATATACGCTTCGTTCATGCGGCCTGCGAGGCGTCACATTCGTATCACATTTGTATCACATTTGTATCACCTAACAGCACCCGCCAAAGCAGAAACAACACCGACGAATACCCTCAGCATCGCTGTCTCAGCGCCGCCGGCGCCGTACCTGTGCCTGTACCGCAAGCGAATTAACAAGACCGGCTAATTGATGCGCGCATGTAGATTCACACAAGAATTGTGACGTTTTATGGATATATCGTCCACCTTTCGCCGAATTACTTGTAAGTATCCCCGAGAGAACCTTTTGGGATTCGCGAAGGGCTGGCATATGTACGCAAGATGGTGTCGTAGAACATCAAGGGTTCGCGAGGATTGGCAGCAAATTTAACGCTCGTCCTGTACTGAAGTAAGAGTGTACGTGAGATCAAAAGGGTAATAATTATGGGGATGTCCACGACTGATGGGTCGATAAGAAGTGACTGATGGGAGGGTGTGCTGAGCGTGGAAACTCATCGATCTAGAGAAAGGCGCTGGGTGTCTGAGACTCGCAAGGACTGGGGGAGTTGAGAGACAAAGGGGAGCTTGCATGGAGTGGGTCAAGAGCTAACTTCAATGTAAGGAGTTTATACTACACCTTGAACTTTGCAGCCGAAGAGAATGCGCGCTTATGTAAGGCGTACATGGATGACGGGATCCTGACATATTCTCTGCCTGCAGGCAGCTGGAAACGTGGTGGGCTCAATCAAAACAGGGATTCAATATTAATCTGAACCTGGATGTTACTATTAGAGCGGCGTAATAAGCGAACCACGCCTTGAACACGCCCTCCGCTTTGAAAAGTGCTCTGTTGTCCCATCGACACCACTTTCTCGTTCTCCCCTCCCTCGGCCTCCCAGTTTCCCTCCCTCGTCGAGTCAGAGGCTTCATCCCCTCTAGCTCAACAGCTCAACAGCAGGATACGCTCGGTTCACTTCGAACGTCCCGACTCTCAGCTCTCGTGGCGATAAACTCGTCGGTTGCCAGCCTCGTCAACTCACCACAGTCACTCTTTTGTTCCCTGGTCGCTCTTGAAAGTAATCCGTCTTTAATTCTCTCCTTGTTCTCGCCCCCGTAACCGACAATCGTTCCATCTGTGTGAGAGGCATTTTCCTTGTGTGGCGGGGCGTGGCTGACGTGGGACTCTGCAGTGCTCTAGCCTTAGGTTCAGTGCCGTGTGTTCCTGGTGAGTGCTTTGGTGCTGGATGTATGCGCATTGGGCTGACTTGCGGCGGCAGAGTGCTCAAGCCAGGTAAGACTACGTCATTGTCTGCTCGTCGGGAAACGTGTGCCGTGGGAAGAGTTAGCCGGACCGCTTTTTACGGGTGCTTGTTCGGTACATGCGACAGTGGGTGGGAGTTGATTGTGACTTCGTGACGTGCAGCATGGGATTTGTGATGGTAACCTCAGCCGGCAGTCCCCATTTGGACACAACTTTTTATATTCCGCCTTGTCCTCTCTCTCTCCTCTCTATCTCGATGTCGTCGTCGTCCTGTACTTCGACTTCTTGAATATCTTCCCTTACTTCTCTGCCCTGTGCAGCTCACGACCACCAACGCTGACGACTTCCCCTCCTTTGCATCACCACAGCTGTGTGTTATATCGCACACCCACTTGACATCGACTTCTCTCGTCGTCGCATGAATTGCACTTTCTCTGCCCTCCGTGAGTTTTCTCTTGATTTTGCAGTTGTGACATATTCTTGAGTCGTTGTGTGTTTTTTTGTGGCCGCGTTTGACCTTGTGTCAATCGTAAACCTTATTTTGTGGCCCAGTGTGGCCCTCGCCTGCCACCGATTGTGTTGTTGGCTTTCGTTTTAATTATGTCCCCGACCACTCCTCTTGCTCACTCTCGTTCCCCCGCCAGTCCACATTCGATCGTTCTCTCGCTCGCATCGATTCCTTTCGACATGAAAGACGTCTCCACCGCCTCTATCAGACACTCCCGCAACTCCCTCGCCTACCCCAAGAAGCGTCCTTCTCCCCATGGCGTCTCCAAGTCTCACAAGTCTCCCCTTCTCCCTGCAAATGGTCCTCCTCGAAGAACCCCTCGCTCTGCAAAATCCGCCATGCTCCAACAGCGCCAACGTGAAGCTCAGATTTTGGCCCTTCGCAGAGAAGGCATTCTTCTCGAGGAGGAATACCGTGATGAGATTCAGTACTATATGCATGATATGGAGGTCAGTGTCTACCCGCCTTTCACGCAATGTAACGCGCCCTAAAGCAAATTGCCCCCACAGCGCTTTACAATGTGCTCTGCCCAGTCGATGGATCAGCAGCCGGAGATTCGATGGCACATGCGACCATGTCTCGTGGATTTCCTCGTTGAAATTCACTTCACATTTAGACTGCGCCCAGAAACATTGTATCTCACTCTCAACATCGTCGACCGCTACGTCTCCCGCCGTATTGTCTACATCAAGCACTACCAACTCGTTGGCTGTGCCGCCCTCTGGATTGCTGCCAAATTCGAGGATGCCAAAGAACGCGTTCCCACCGTCCAAGACCTTGCTCAGATATGCCGCGAGACATATGAAGAGTCTGCGTTCATCCAAATGGAAGGACATGTCCTATCAACGATACAGTGGACCCTTGGTCACCCGACCGCGGAGGCCTGGCTTAGGCTCATGTGCTGTGGACCGATCATGGAGGATCCCAAAGTTCAACACGTGGCCCGGTTCTTGATGGAAATCACCCTCTTCTATCGCGAGTTCGTCACGTACACTCCGTCTTCCATTGCTTTGGCCGCGTTGACCCTGGCGCGGTTCTTGTGTGGTAAACCACGTCGTGTCTGGGAAGAAACTGAGGAATGTCTGGAGGTCGTTGAGTTTCTTGATATTCGTTTGGCGAAGCATGTGAATGATCTCTCGGAGACGCTCGTCAAGAAGTATTCATACGCTTTCTACTCCAAGGCTGCCACGTTCGTCGTACAGTACTATCTGCAGGGTGGCCGTTTCATTCGCCACACTCTCCCGTCTCTCCCCGTAACTCCCAAACGCACCTCGGCATCCACAGTGAGCACACCGATGAGTTGCTCGACCTCCGTATCCGATTTGTCCGACGACATGCCCCTTACACCGACAACGCCATCGTTCTCCAGTGACCCCTTCTCGGGCTTGTATTCGTCTGACGATAAGGAGAATATGTCGTCATCGTTTGAGCCTGTGCTAAATAAGCACCGTGTTGAATCTCCCCCGGACCAATTCCTTCCACACGATTTCGTGGCGTTCGGTCGTCCGGCTCTCCACAACATCAACAATGTCTCACCGCGAGCTGCGTTAGTGTCATAGCAGTTCAATCATCTGTAATCGGTTTCGCCACATCCACTTGTCCCAAAACACCAACAATCCACAAAATGTAATATCAGTACACGTCGCACCGACATCCTCGCACAATCTCTGTTTCTGCAATTCAATCAACCATGCATTTCCCTCGCAATGTCTCAATCATACCTCATCATCCGCACCACTATCCTATCAAGGCAGGCGTACAACCTATTCGAGGGCCAAAATAAGCAATGGCGGGCAGGAGGGACAACTATCGCATACTTGTGGTTCGTCGATACAAGTGGGGTACTTGTCAATTCATGGGACAGTTTTCCTTCATCTGCCTGACTGCCAACCCATCGCTGTCTTCCTTTCCTCATCGAAGGAAGCCATTACCTCGTTTTTCCTCTTCCCATCTCTGGTCGTCTACAGTAACCCTTCCGCGACTTTCCGCTCATTCTGTCTTTTTGTTCTCTATGCAATCAATCATCCACCATCATTCCCCCTCCTCTTTCATTCTGCAAGTATCAATACACTCCACCGACAGCCGCACTTCCGTTATTCATCATTCTACAATATATTTTATTCTTCATTTTATCATATATTTTTACCCGCATCCCTCGCCCTTACGGACCCTACTGTCACTTCCCGTGTCAGTTCCATATATTTTTTTGGTCCTCGCCGCTATCAACTACAACATCCTCCCACCTCGTAAGGGCATTCCACTTCACCTGCACATTATTGCCTTTATTTCTTCCTTTTACACATATCGCCTTCCACAGCCTCACCTACGACCGGCTGTCAGTCTCATACCGCCTCCAAAGCCTGAAGGGCTTTCCTCACTCGCCTAGCCTGCACGTTGTCGTTACAATCAATTCCTGAAATTGCATCTTCTCATGAACGCCGCTCACTCGCAACTTGGGAGTCTCCGGATACTTCATCTCTCAAGGACAAATAAAACTTGTCGGCATGTAACGTCCATATGTCAATCTGTACTTACGATCTTCCAGATTCACCGGGACCCTAAAGCTCCCAATCACCGAAGGTGCCAACCAGGATCACGACAAGGTTCTGGTCTACATACCGCCACCATCATACGTGTTTACAGACACCATGGGAGAGTTGCAGCCACTATTCCCTATGCCCTTCATCACCACGCGTACGCGAGAAGCATTTAATGGCGAACCCGAGTTGCTTGACATTAATCTAACGGTCACGCTCTAATGGCTTCTAATGTGTTCTGCCAATCTGCTTTATGTATGTCTCCATGCATTCTTGGACTTTCTACTGCCCCGGCATCAGGTACACGTTTGACAGCCTTGACTTTCATTCGTACGTACCCACCAGGCGAAGGCTGCCGTCACATCCGCGGGGGATCTTTTTTAGCCATCTGGCTCTGGGGTCTCCTTTTGTCTTGCATGCCACGGAACGGACGTCCTTGACTTGTTCAAGATTGTACATACGATAAAAATACATCCTTCTTCGCTCCTTCCTGCCAAAAGCAAGACGATTGTCTACACCTTTTAAAGTTCCTCACCGCATGATGCGTCTACTCAAGAACCCAGGTCTCTCCGTCCTTCTTGATCCCAACAGCCCTCTTCTCATCCAAGCTAATTCTGCCGGCGTTCAGGATGGCCGTTGTCAGGACCGTGTTGGCGATGGTGGGCAGGCCATGGGTATCGTATTCGGCAGGCTTTGTGAGCCCTGCGTTTACGCTGCGCGCAGCGTCGATGAACTTTTCGATGGAGATGTAGCCATAGCCTCGTTGACCATCGAAGTGGCCGCTCTCGGAGGGAGAATATTTCATGCTGCAAGACGTCCATCAGCTTCGGCACCGGCTCCATCTGCACGCGGGCCATCAAAATACGTTACGCACTAGAACGGGTTATACCACGACTTCCCGGTATCATCGACTGTGACGTCGTACCCACGATGCGCCTGATCAACGCTGATGTCACCCTGTGAAGCGAAGGGAAGGTCAGGATACATGATCACCAAAATGCGGGACCTGAGAGCACGAACGGACCTTCTCTCCCATGTAATACCAGTGCTGGGCAGAGTGCACACCGGCCTTCAAAGGGGCCGTCCAGCTGGCGGTGTACACGGCTGTGCCTTTGTGCTTCGGGCTTTTGATAGACTGCCAGTCAACCAGGAGCGTGATAGTGTCCTCCGTCTGGGGGACGCAGTTGTATGGCTCGCTGGTGGCGATCCCTGTCGCGGCGCTGGCTACGACACGGGTGGGGACAGCGATATCCTGGAGAATCCAGCAGCAAATATCGATGTGGTGCGAGGAGAGATAGTAGCTAACATTGCCTGATTAGCATACGCCGCGAAAGCATGAAGGGACGCGTTTTATACCTGATGTCTGAGTCCTTGCCAGCCCATGCGCGGAAAGTTTCAAGCTGGCTTTTCGGCTGGCTCATCCAAGCATTGAAGAAGTTGAACTCGCCGAGAGTCGCTGCGCGGGCCTTGGCGTCGCTGTAGACGGGGTCGAAGCTGGTCATGGAGAACGTGAGTTCGGTAAAATGTACTCGTGGCGCAGGGTAGGTCACCGTTTGTGGTGCTCGACGAAGCAAACGACGTTGTGTTTCTTCGCAGCGGCGATCAAGTCATTGTGGTGCGAGAGGAGCTGTGTGGCTGGCTTGGTGACGAGAACATGGATGCCGCGTTCGATGGCATACATGGCGATGGGGTAATGGGTGCCTATGTCGCGACTGTATCAAGAGGGTTCGTACATTTCTTCTGCGCTGCACTCACTGTCGGGAGTGAAGATGATCACGGCCTCTCCGGCCGACATCTTGTCAATAGCAGTCTTATCTAGAGATTAAATGTTATCGTATACACTACTTCATGTGCAAGGAGATAAATACACTCACAGGCTTCAGGATCAACCTTTCCTTGCTCAGGGTATTCGTCGAACCTAAAGAGCGATCAATCAATGGATAGCTAGGTGTTGTAACTGGACAGACGAGAGATCCATGTCCTTGTAGGCGCCTCCTATGTTATCAGCAAGATGTTGACGGATTGCGGGGAATTTGCCGCCATTCACGCCAACCATTCCTAGTTTGTCGACCTGCGTCGTCGAGTCCTGGTCAATGCGTTCAAAAATATAGATAGCACTGCCTACCTTGCCTAGGCGGCGGAGATCGAAGAGGGTAAGACCAACGACCTATCATGCAGATCAGCGATAACGCAGAGTGAGAGACGGAGAGTCGAACTTACTCCAATCTAGAAACGGTTAAATATCGAGAAATAACATGCAGCTTGTTGGACTCACCTTCTTGTCCGACTTTGACGCTCCTGTGCCAACCCACCCAGTGGTGTACTCCCCCTGTTTCCGTTGCGATCAGGTTGTACGGATTGCAGATCTAAAATAAAACTTACGGTACCACCTGGTACCGGAAGCTTCAGCCAATGTTTCGTGCCCGGGTGTAAAAAACTACTCACACATGAGAACGTTCAGTTTAGATAGCTCGGACGACATTTTGCAGGCTATGGAGGAGATGGATATTGGGAAACAGGAGAACTCGAGAGGATCTGACTTTAAGGTGGGGAACGGTCCGGCGGTCCGGGTAGCGGGGAAATATCCGGGATTTTATCCGTTCGATTGCGTGAGGTGACATGGTCGATCGATGATGGTTCCTACGTATACAAGGACTAGTTGGTTGGATCTACGGTTGGAACTTGGTCTGTACAGTGACACTGTCTCAGTCTGAGCAACATGGCATGCAGGAGGGGGATTCTTCGTGAACAGCCACCAGGCACGCAGCCACGTGAAAGCCGCATGGCAAACACATGACGTCAACGTGTTTCTCCAACGCTTTGTTCGTTCAAAGCCAACCTCACTCGTCGTCTCTTTCCCCTGGTCCGATGCCGCAGCAATCTCCCAACCTCGCGGCTCTCAACTCTCCTCCAGACTCTGGCTTTATCCCCAGAAAGGAGTTCATCCGTGAGCAGAGGGCTGCCCCCAATTCCTTTGCAATTGTCGCCATAGCCAGCTCCAACTTCGTCAGGCTCTACTCCTTTCCACCCTCCGTCATCTCCCTCCTCCGCACCATCCTCGAGACTCAGGCTGCCGTGGTTGCCTTCCGTGAGGATATTCTCCAGAACCTCTGCGAGTTTGTGCTCGATGGCAAGCCATGGGCAAGCCCGAAGAGCGTCAAGGCCGAGAAACTCCTCATCGATATTCTGGGCGTCATATACCACTGTGGATACACCTATCTCTCTAGTCTTGACTACGGTCGAGAAAACGACGATCGCCTCGCAATGGCTTTTTCCAGGCCTTCTCCACTCACAGGCTCACGCGCAGGCACGCCTCTACCTGCGACTGCTTCTCCTTTTCGAGATAGTTCGGCAAGTTTTTCCTCAGACAAGTTGAAGATGAGACGAGTCCCGTTCGCACTGTCGTTTCTGTCTCCCACTGTAATGCGTGTCATCGCGCCTCCTCTCCATTTGACCCCAGCAATTTTACAAGCCGTACGAGCCTCGTGGCCACGCGGTGTCATCTCAGAAAAGAAAGTTGGAGATAATTCCTTCGAGTTCAAGCTCAAGGGGTACAAGTGTATGTCAGAAATGATCCTCTCAAATACATGTCACTGATATCATTCTCAGGGTTCCAGCAGGATACTTTCGCTACCGACTCTTTACGACTCATCTTGTCACTTCTCTCGTCGCTCGACGCCCAGTCATTTACTCTTCTTGCATCGATTTCCCTCACCAATCGCTCTCGAGTGAAGGACTTGTGGGTCTTTACCGGCCCGGGATCTCCTTCGACAGACGACTTGATGCGTCAGGAGTCCTCGACCCCATCTGCCTTGAATAGCTCTCATGGGGACATCAAAAGGCCAGCCCACAGCTCCGAAAGTTCCCTTGTACAACAGCTGGGTTCTGCTTCAGTTACTCACCACAGACGAGTCGCGACTGAACCCAACGGGTCAGTAGCCCACCCACACACCTTTCAGCACGTCAGAGGTGCTACCGAGGATGGTACCATGCAGTTCGTGCATGGTTATCGTCAAGACCAATCTCGTTTTGTTGCTGCATCGCCGTCGCCAATGTCTTCGAACCCGGCGCTTCTTCGCAAGCCTGCACCTCGAGCGCAAGTCCCGGTTTCCGTCGTACATGAAGTGGATCCGAATAATAACGACAATATCCGAGCAAACCTCCCAAGTACGATATCAAGCGGTGTGGAGGACATGACAGGTGTAGGAGCCGCTGGCTTTTCACCAGATGTCTTCTATGCTACATCCCCCTTCGAAAATAACCAAACACCTGCAATACCTGTCGGGTCAGCGCCAGGTAATTCATCTCCTCCTAAAAGTCGATCTGCTACACCCCCCAGCCGTCCCCGAAGTCCCCTTCGTCCGGTGTCCACCCGGGCAAAGACACCCCCTCTTCTGACTTCCAACCCTGCCCCTTCTCCCCCTCCCCCGCCCCGCCCCGCCTTCGCAGCAGGACAGCAGGATTCTAGCGCATCCGTACCTCAGTTACTCGGGCCTGGCGCATTCCGTGATTCCGCATTCTCTACCAACAGCGATACCATCTACGAGATTCCTATCAAGTGGACGGGGATAGGAGAGGCGTTTGCGCAGAATTCTGCGCCAAATCCTGATCAAGGTGCAAAATTCCGCCCCATTCCAAACAGGATGTCCTCTGTAGGACCCGTTTTGCCTGGCGGATGGCAGCCATCCCCTATCGAGGAAAAGTTAGAGGAAGACAGCGGTGTAATGATGGACCCATCAGACAGCCCAACATCGGAGCATAACCATGGCGGTGCCAAGACCCCCATTCACGAAGTTGCCTCCCGCGTCACATCACCTGAGCTTACACGGCCAGATATGCATTTGAGGAAGAGCGAGGCAGCTCTCGTCGGCTTGATTGCGGAAAGATCGCCCCCGCCTCCCATGCCTGCTACAGCGAATGGCAATGGTTCGGAGTCGCCGAGTTCGGGCAGTGGTCAAGGCTGGGTGCTCGTGAACGTCGAGGGCACTAATGCTGCGCTGCGCGGAGAGTCGGGCAATGGCGCCGCGGCGAATGGGACCCAGCCGGGCTCGGAACATACGCGAAACTCGCAGGCGAAAGCCATCGTCATCATGGACGCCGTGGATACCAAATCCAAGACCAAGTCTAAGAGCCAGGACAGCGCGGACCCGGCGTCGCCGATGAAGAAGCGCTTTTTCGGTCTAGGAAGGAAAACTTCGGTTCGTCCCTGATCCTACCTCCCCATCCAGTAAGAGGCTAACTTTGCATGGTTCTCCAAAGAAAAAGGTCTCAGCACCCAAGCCGAATGGTATTTCGACTCCACCCCTTTTAGAAACTCCCAAGCCTCCGACGTCGGAGGTAAAGCCGCGCTCTGGATTTCGGGACAAGTTCAGGCTCATAGGTACCCCTGAAGCCCCGAGGAACGAGGACAAACGCCGTAGCCTCGATTGAAACAAATTGGCAAAAGACATTCTAGAACCCGACGTCATTCCTTTTCGTGCTTAATATACCGCTCAACTATGCATTATCTCTGTCGCTGTTGCACCCTCTACTCACTATTATCTCGGAAATCATCTTCGTCATTCTTTGCTGTCATTATTAAAACGGACACTAGTCGCCTTCTATGATATATATCCTAATTGCGTTGCACATTCTATTACTTGTACTGGAATCTGAGCTTTGAAAGAATAAATGAATCTGTATTACTCAAGGTTCAAAGTTCGTGAAGGAAGTGATCACATCATGTTGGTGCAGCCCAATTTCGATGTGACGCGTTTTTCTCCATGTTTTTCTACGCGTCACGATCACGTGCGAAAAGCACGTGCGAGAAAACTGTCACACCAAGAGTGAACGAATCAAGATGCAGTGAGCCTCGGAATAAGGAGGAGGCCGATGGGCAACGCGGCAAAATGTACATGTCTTTCGGAAAGCCTGAGCTTGTAGATGACTAGATCAGAGGAACGGGGGTGAGAGGAAGGGTCAGTAAGACATTGTTGGCACAGGTCTCGAATCCGAAGCGTCTGTTTGAGAACACATGTGTTGGACAGGTGAGCGCACGGAAACAGGCGACATGGGGTGGAGCAGCTGCCTGGACTGCTGTGCGACGACGGGGGCGGTGAGCAGTACAGCGCAAGACCGGCGGAGCACGGCAGAATTGGGTATGGCTGGGTGAAATTCGGCGCGCAGGCTACGGAGGGCTGGAGAAAATGACAATGACCTTATACAACTCACTCGCCCTCCGCCAGCCACCTGTCCCTTTCTTTGCCGCTTCCCGCATCACCAACCTCCCTCTTTCCTCCCACCACCATTCCCTTTCCTCCCTCCCCCGCCGCACTCCCCTCGCTCTCTCTGCCCCTCCCCTTGTCCCCTCATCCCCATTCTAGTCTCTTTTTCTCCCCTTTGTAGCCCCATAGCCCACTTTTATCACCGTCTCACCTCATTCCCCCCATGCCCACCTGCCGGCGCAAGAGGGTGGTCCTCACCGAGCCCACCGAGGCTCTGCTGCAGGCCGCTAGGTCTGATCCTAACAAGGAGGTATTCTATCTCCAAGAGACCGGAGAAATCTTCGAGACATATGAGTACGTGCAGCACCCGACAGGCGCCCCGGCCATCCTAAGCTTACAAACGTCTCATCCCACAGAGCGTATGCTGCCCGCATGTCCTTCTACCGCCTCAAGCAATTCCAGTGCGAGGTAACTGGCAAAAGCGGCCTGGACTACTTCCAGGCTGTCGAGAGTGAGAAGCAGGAGGCACGAACCATGCACCATAGGTTTTCCGAACCACTCAAACCTGCAGTCCTCAAGGCCGTCCAGTGGCGTATGTCTCATGCCCATCCGCCGCGATCGACGTGTTCTTCCAGCCGCTGACCTCCCGTTCACTTCACAGAGGTTATGGGGCGCCTTGACCATCTCGTAGAGGCCGTGTATGAACGCTTCAAGGACCGATACTTTAAGAGCGAGAGTGCGTCCGCGTTCCATACCCCTTCCTCCGCTCACAGCTGTTAACCGCGGCCATATATTGTAGGAGTTGTGGTTGATCTATCTGGCACCAAGTAAACCTTCGACTGTCCCTATTCCCAGCTTGCAGGCCATCTCACCAGTCTTTCAGATATCACGCAAGGGTGGAGAAGGTGTATCCTCCCAAATATAGCTCGGATGTCCGAGCGCGCGATGCGCACAAAGAATCACCTTCATCTTCGACATCGACTTTGGAAGACGACGCACCTCATATCATCGGAGGTGACCTCAAGATCCCTACTAAAGATGCAAACATTCAGGACAACCCCGCCCTTTATTTTTATTGGGTCCACATCCTTGAGTTGGAGAAGGACAAGAGCCACGACAAAAAGGCAAGCAGTTCTAAAAGTACCGACAAGGATGGCAAGATGGTCGGCAGCCTCATGGAGGTGCAATGCGGGATGATGAGGTATAACTTCGGTTTAAACTGATACTGACGCGATCATCTCATTGTATGCTTTGTTTAGCCGCGACCGCCTCTCTTTTTCCAAATCGATTCTTCGTCGATTTATACGCGATTGTGTAGACCGCGAAGCCGCTGTGGCGTCTCCATGGACTGTCAAGCCTGCTATCGCGAGACGCTATGGACTCGAGTCCATCATGCCCGAGGAGACGCGCAAGGGTGTTGAAACTATCAAAAAGGGGGAGATCGACAAGCGGAAAAAGGTCTGGGAGGATAAGGATGGTCCACCAGCAAAGAAGCAAAAGAAGATGACGCCTGCCCAAGAAGAGAAAGGTGGGATGACTTTGATTCTACTTATTGCTGCCTTTGCTAATAGGGAACATTCTTGGTGCCGCAGCTGAAAAAAGAGAGCGTGAAGCTCGGGAAAAACTCGAAAAGCAGAAACAGGCAAAAGAAGAAGCAGAGCGTCTTGCCGCAGAGAAGAAAAAGAAGAAACCAATTCGCTACCCGACGGAGGACCTCGATGTGCGATTGACCGACAAAGACAAGAAAGCGGGTGTGAAGGTGCAACGACCACATGCAAGTCGAGATCTTCCGTTCAATGAGACACCAGGGGCATTCGAGGCTTTCTTGATGGGCTGGAATTTCTTAGTCGTCTATGGGTTGGTGTCTCTCTGTAGCGGCTTTTACTGTCATACTAAACTTTTTTTTCTAATAGTCAACCCTTGCACCTCTCCAGCTTCACATTGGATGAGTTCGAACATGCTCTTCGTCATCCAGCGGCGGACCCTCCCTGCGCGCTGCTTGCTGAAATACACTCTACTCTAATTTACAACCTTCGAACTGTAGCCTTCCAGCGCCACAGCGCTCTTGTGTCTCTGATGCGAGTCCACGAAGGGTTGGAAGAGGAGGATTCGGAGGACCCCATGTTTGGTATCCCGTTCAATGAGCTGACAGCAGCGATGGCTGATGTCGGTAACAACTGGGAACGAGTTCCTCTGAGACACACGGAGGGGCGCGAAGGTTGGGAGGATGCTCTTGTCGGTTGTTTGAAAGATGTTTGTATTTTCCAATTCTGTTCCTTCATGTCATCCCGACTGATCATTCTTCAAGCACGCGACGGTTGCGAATTTCCCCAGACTTCGGGAAGTCCTTACACGTTTGCTTTTCGCGCCTGAACCGTCTGCAGAAACCTCGACTCCGTCGCCATCCAGTTCCAGAGTTTCCACGCCAGTTTCCTCCACTCTTTCGCAACGATCTACGCCTGCCGATCGGTACTATACACTACCACCGCAAGATAAGATTGCTATCTTGTCCTTTATGTGCAACATGGCTATTTCAAGTAAAGCCATCCACGCACACATGGAGTCTTGTGAAGAGCAGTTAACTGCCCTGAGAAAAGAAAAGATCGACGTCAATCGATTAAAGAAGCAGTAGTAGGTGACGTTCTTTTATATCCGCTCAGACGTCTGATGGCATATCAATATAGCCACGAGGAAATGAACGGTCTCAAGGAAGAAGCAAAAGAGGATCCAACCGCTAAGAATGGCCTCGACCAGGACGTCGTGATGCAAGATTCCAGTGACCTCTCTGACGTGTCTGAAGGTGGTTCGGAGACACCGTCAAGTGGGAAGAAGAACTCGGCTCGCCAGAAAGAGCTTCGACACAAGGCTGCGACTACGGCTCTCGCCAAGCAACGAGAAGCTGCGCGAACGAAGCAGGCATCGATTAAGCAAGCTCTCTCTGATCACCGTCGCCTGGATGAGGAGGTAAACAAGTTGGAGCGGAGGCTGGAGGGGATTGAACGAGAGTTCAGGAAGTTGCTTGGAGCTGTTCGAGTCAAGGCACTAGGAAGGGACAGGTTTTACAACCGGGTATGGTGGTTCGATGGCATGGGATCGGCGTCTTTGGTGGGGAGCGGGGGCGTGGCCCAGTACGGAACCGGCAGGTTGTTTATCCAAGGCCCGAGCGAGTTCGACATGGATCTCCTGGAGCAAAGAAAGGAAGATGATATCGAAGGGCGTAGGAAGGAGGAGGAAGGAGAGTCGGGCGTATTGGGAGCTGGCGACTGGGCTGTCTATTCTGACCTGGAAGAGGTTGGTATATTCTTTCCGGTCTTCTTGCTCATTGGCTGACATCTTCTGTGACAGCTCGATGAATATGTTGCCTGGCTCAATACTAAGGGTCACCGAGAAATCGCTCTCAAAACTGCCTTGACAAAGTGGTGGGTCCACATCACTGCAGGGATTCGGCGACGTTTAGCGGTATGTATATTCTGAGTGTGTTCATGGGTATCATACTGAACGATCCTTCCAAGGATGTTAATGTAAATGCGAGGCTCCCTGAAGCCAGGCGCAGTGCACGAACAAAAAGTGGCTACGACATTACTCGGGAACCCTACATGATGTGGACGAATCGCAGGGCGGTGTCGTCATCTTGAAATCATCGACGCCTGACCTCTTGAGAGGTGATCATTACAAGGTTGTGAAATAATACTTAGAGCGCTATCTCCCCCCACTTCATCTTCATCCTGTCCATAGTAATACCCAGATGTTTAAACACTGTGAAACTAATCTAGCTTATTATTGCCGTGTAGGATGCGCATGCAAAGACTGTTTTGGAATGTCGTAGAGAGATTGGCCAGGCTCCTCGGATGTCATCCGTGCCCTTGATTTTCTTTATCTCCAATATCACGCCCATATCAAACAATCATAGAACAGAAAACTTCAGACAGCTCCATGTTACGTATCTAAGGACGCCGGGAAAACCTTTTTGATTGCGGGTTCTTAGGTTCTGAGGACACAGCTGGACGCTCTTCTATTAACGATCGTCACGACGCTGGCGGACGATAAATGACCTCACTTCCAACAACTTTCCCTGTCGCTTCTTACTCAAGTTCTCAGAATGTCCGGGACGCAATAGCGTCGTGTGAGTGAAGTTGGGACTCCTACCGTTGAAATTGCTGAAGTCAAAAAAAATTACAGACCGCAGGGCCCAGTACTTTGTAGCCGGGTCGCAAGTTACGGCGGCGTCTAATACGGAGACCTTTTCTGATGATGAAGAGGATGATAGTCATCTCGGAGACGGGGACGAAGAAATCGAGCTCCCGAATGATGGAGATGCATTTCCTACGACCCAGGACGATTTTGCAGACCAGCTGAATTGGGAAGCGGAAGATGACATTTTGGAACGACCTTCAGCATACCTTCAGCCTCTCCGTACGAACTGGGGAAGGGACAGGCAAACCCTTGGGATTAGACGGACAGAAGGGCGGGCTCAAGAAACTACACCTCTGCTTCGGAAGGCCATCTCGTTTTCAGCCGTTCCTCACCCTCGACGACAATCAATTGCAGCTACGACATCCAGGGCAGCGGACGCTGCTTTTGAGTCAGTGGTTGACCTTGCTAAGCGACCAAGTCTACCAAGGCGTCGTTCTTCTGCAAGCTCATCCAAGAGTGGGCAGTACAATTATGGCGGGAAGAGTACCTTCGGTCAAACGGTATCTAGGGCCTTCTGTCTCTGCGCAGGCTAGCACTTATAACCAGCCAACAGTTATTTAACTCTATAGCCATTCTTCTCGGTATCGGGATGCTTTCGGAGCCTCTTGCATTTGCCTACTCAGGCTGGGTGACTGGCACAGCTCTCATCGTATGCTATGGGTTTGTCTCCTGTTATACGTATGTTTCCACTCTCGTGGTGTTGGAAGATCCTCTTTGGCAACCTCTTTTCATAGGGCCAAGATCTTGGCTGGAGTCATACTATCAGATCCTCGTCTGCGCTCATATGCCGACATCGGGAGAAAGGCTTTTGGACAATCGTCCATGCTTTTTATTAGTCTGATGTTCTGTCTCGAGCTATTCGCTGTCAGGTTAGCTTTACTCAGATTCACTGTCCTTCCTTCCATATTGATCGTTGAGCAAGTGTGATTCTCGTGACCCTGTACGCCGACTCCCTGCATACACTAATACCGAGTTACTCCACCACTACTTATAAAATCTGGGGTCTTGCATTGTAAGTGTAGTATGTTGAGCTAATGTGCTTGCTGACGCTATGTTTTCTAGGCTGATCCCTACCATATTCTTGCCCTTGTCTTTGCTTTCCTACACGTCGATCCTCGGTATAATATCCTCGGTGCTAATTATCATTGTCGTGATAGTCGACGGGTTCTCAAAGCCTGATGCACCAGGTAGCTTCTGGAGCCCCGCAGAAACTAGCCTCGGACCGGGAAATCTTAACGACTTGGGACTAGCATTTGGGTTATTCATGGCCGGCGTAAGAGTGATTTCGCCTTCAAAAGGGACAGCATACCTGATATTTCTTTTTCACAGTTCTCAGGACATGCCGTCATCCCTTCACTTGCGAGGGACATGGCGGATCCAAGTCAGTTCAATAGGATGATCAACTGGGCTTTTGTGAGTCCAGGTTTGATGTTGAACTTCATGTCGCTCATTCATGCAAGGCCGTCGCTACGTTCCTGTACGCCCTCATTGGGTACGCGGGCTATTTAATGTTCGGCAAGTATGTTAGCGACGAGGTCAGCTATTCTGCCAAGTCGACGTCTTCTTCTATACTGAATAGAGTATAGATTAGCATTGACCTACTGCGAACATCAGGCTACAACCCCACTCTCAATCGAATGGCGTTGTGGATGCTCGTCATCAGCCCTCTGTACGTCCAGTCTCCTGGAGATTCGAAGGATGAGGCTGATCAATCGGTACAGCTCCAAATTTGCGTTGACCACCCAGCCTGTAGGTTGTATTCAGTCATTTCTAACCAATGGCAATTCACCATGCCTAAACCAGCTTAACGCTATGATCGAGATTCTGCTGGGTATCGATGTACCACTCGCAACCCCTGAAGATATGGCTTCGAAATCCAATGGATTGACAAGGGTTCCGCGGGGCTCTCATGTCGCTCTCAAGAGGGTTTTCGCTATCTCTCAAAGAGTGATAGTCACGGTGCTCTCCGTTCTATTTTCCATCTTGGTCCCGGAATTCAGCTCCGTGATGGCATTCCTTGGGTCTTTTTCCGCTTTCATGTTGTGCGTCATCGGTCCCGTTTCTGCGAAGATAATGCTCGCCGGCCGCTGTAGTCTCCTTGACGGTATATTTCTTACGTTGGGTGTCATGATGGCCATCTGGGGAACGGTTGCAGCCTTCTTGGCGGTGTAAAGTTGAATCTTGGAGTTTCTGTTCGGTATTTATGGTTTTTTCGGAGGTCGGCTGGCAAAGCCATTGATAGGGAGGAATGACTACAAAACAATAAAAATGCAGACTACTTTTATGCCTTGAGCGCTGCATGCGAGATAACCTTCGTAAGCTCTGTTATAAAAGGGGTTGAGTGATGAAGATCTGCAAGATTGTCTAGAACGTAGAACTTACGTGGTAGGCTGATGCTTTCCTGAACGACGGTTGCCTCGATCTGGTTGTCTGGGTTCGGAGGGATGGAAATGACAGAAGATGAGGCATCGATGGGCCAGCCCAATTTTTGAATATAGGCATCCAGTTCAGTACCTGTAAATGAAATGATTAGCATGGCATCATCTCTTAGGTGACAGAAACACGGTACCAGTTAAATCGAGATAGGACCCAAGTCGTGTTGTGCTGATTTGCGTAAAAGCAGCTTTAACAGCACGAATGGCGACTTCCCGCACTGCGTTCTCGAATCCAACGCACTCGACAGTATAATTGTCGCGTAGACTCTCCAAATCCTGGGAGTGGTACGCTACCCAGAAGGCAGGGAACCGACAACGGTAGAGAAGATTGTGCAGGCCCTTCAGTATAGGCAGCAAGGTAGGGAGGGGGTCGGGCTCATCGAGGTTGGCGTTGACAGACCGTTCGTCTAGTAGGGATATGCAGAGATTGAAGTCGGGGAGCGGGGATGCGGTCAGGGCTTTTATGAGGATGTTGATGACTACATCTGGGTTGTAAAGTTCAGGATTGAACTGATAGCTGCAGGTTTTGTCAGATACGGCTCCCAAGACTATGCACATATTTGACATACAGTTTTAGGATAGCAAGATTTGCTAGACAGTCGTACTCCTCGCTTCGAATCTGGTGATAGAGATAATCCTCAAGAATTGAGACGTTTGAAGGGTTGTAGCGATCTGGAACGATTTTTTAAGCAGGTGGAAGGCTTATATGGGTTGAATACTGACCTACACCGGACACAAGGTCCTCGATGAGCTCTGTGCGCGTTGGAGGGGAAACCCACGAGGATGCCATCGTTTTTAGTGGACCAACTAAGCTGGTGTGCTGGTAAGAGAGATAATTTTTGTGCACGTGATCAAACAACCCATGGACGTCGACGCTCACGTCCAGGCTGGGTCCACTTCACCTGTATCTGAACCGCCCCGGGATCCCCTAAAGCCACGCTACAAATTACAGTATACGCTCAGCGGTCATACAGGCTCCATCTCGTCTCTCAAGTTCAGCCCTGACGGCGCAATACTTGCATCGTCTGGTGTGTCTGCATCTGGTCGACTTCTAAGCTGGTTTTCACGGCTCCCTCCCAAGGCGCTGATAAATTAGTCAAACTATGGGACGCTTACACAGGCGAAATAATACGCACTTTTGATGGCCACACGGAAGGCATATCTGACATCGCCTGGTCGAGCGACGGGGACTACCTGGCGTCTGCCTCAGATGATAAAACTATTATCATATGGAGTCTAGAGCTGGTACGCGACTTGCATTGCTTTGCAATCTACCCGTTTCTTTCACCGATACGCATGATCTCAGGGCGCTACTGCCAGAACTCTGATTGGACACACAAATTTTGTTTTCTGCCTCAATTTCAATCCAAGTTCTAATCTCCTGGTGTCCGGTGGATTCGACGAAACTCTACGTGTGTGGGATGTTGCAAAAGGTCCGAAGTCTGTGCAATGTCGATCAACGGTTGAACTGACCTTCGAGGTTCTTGTCACACAGGAAAATCTCTCAAAGTCTTGCCTGCTCACTCGGATCCTGTCACAGCTGTAAGCTTCAATCATGATGGGACGCTCATCGTGTCGTGTGCAATGGACGGGCTCATGTAAGTTTCACCCTCACCCGATTGCTCTTGATTGATGCTATAGCAGACGAATCTGGGACGCTGATTCTGGCCAGTGCTTGAAGACTCTCGTGGATGACGATAATCCCATATGGTTTATGCATTTTACTATCTGTCTTGAAGGAAATCATTGTGCTCATCATCGCCGTTATTCAAGTTCGCATGTCAAGTTCTCGCAGAACTCGAAATTTGTGCTTGCATCGACTCAAGATTCCACTATTCGCTTGTGGAATTACCATACTTCACGCTGCGTGAAAACGTACACAGGCCATACGAATAGAACGTATTGTCTCATACCGTGCTTTAGCAACACGAAGGGAAAGTACATCGTAAGTGGGAGCGAGGATGCCAAAATATTTATCTGGGATCTTCAAACTCGTCAGGTGGTGCAAGTCCTTGAGGGTCATCGTGGTAAGCCATATCTTATTAGTAGGACTACAGCATTGATCGGTCGTCTAGATGTTGTTTTGACTGTGGCTGTAAGCTCCTATTGCTAAGGTTGGCGCGAAGATCGGACTGACCGTCAATGCACAGACCCATCCAACAAAGAGCATAATTGCGTCGGCTTCCATGGAGAAAGACTTGACGATACGGCTGTGGCACGACGATGGTCTTTAATGAGTCTAGACAGATTCCTGTGTATAATACCACCGCCCATGTGTCTAGATCTGATATGTCTTCCATTGTATTTTGTTCTGGCACCTTCCCCGCTTTGTGAGTCAGCAGGTTATGAGGCGATGCAATTAAAACTCCGACCGCTGCTACTATAAGAGTCTCGGGTCCAGCGCCTCAGTCGAATCTCCCATCTCCAAACCCACCCACTTCATACACAATGCAGATCTTCGTTAAGACTCTCACCGGAAAGACCATCACTCTCGAGGTCGAGTCCTCGGATACTATTGATAACGTCAAGGCCAAGATCCAAGACAAAGAGGGGTGAGTGGCTTCACCTGTGGTTAACATCAACGTTTCTAACCGCCTTAACGCAGAATTCCTCCCGACCAGCAACGTCTTATCTTCGCCGGCAAGCAGCTCGAAGACGGCCGCACTCTTTCCGATTACAACATCCAGAAGGAGTCTACCCTCCATCTCGTCCTCCGCCTGCGTGGTGGAATGCAAATTTTCGTCAAGACCCTTACGGGTAAGACGATTACTTTGGAAGTGGAGTCTTCGGACACCATCGATAATGTGAAGGCGAAGATTCAAGACAAGGAAGGGTAAGCACCCGTGTCCCGATTACCTCACGGAACGTTGCTCACTTTGCTGCAGAATCCCGCCCGACCAGCAACGTCTTATCTTCGCTGGGAAGCAGCTCGAAGATGGCCGCACTCTGTCTGACTATAACATTCAGAAGGAGTCGACTCTCCATCTCGTTCTTCGTCTGCGAGGAGGCATGCAGATCTTCGTCAAGACCCTCACGGGCAAGACCATCACACTCGAGGTGGAGTCTTCCGATACCATCGACAACGTCAAGGCGAAGATTCAAGACAAGGAGGGCATCCCCCCTGACCAACAGCGTCTCATATTCGCCGGGAAGCAGCTCGAGGACGGGCGTACCCTGTCTGACTATAACATCCAGAAGGAGTCGACCCTCCATCTCGTCCTTCGTCTGCGTGGAGGTATGCAGATCTTCGTCAAGACCCTCACGGGCAAGACCATCACTCTCGAGGTGGAATCTTCGGATACCATCGACAACGTCAAGGCGAAGATTCAAGACAAGGAGGGCATCCCTCCTGACCAACAGCGCCTCATCTTCGCCGGGAAGCAGCTTGAGGACGGCCGTACACTTTCGGACTATAACATCCAGAAGGAGTCGACCCTTCATCTCGTCCTTCGTCTGCGTGGAGGTATGCAGATCTTCGTCAAGACTCTCACGGGCAAGACCATCACACTCGAGGTGGAGTCTTCCGATACCATCGACAACGTCAAGGCGAAGATCCAAGACAAGGAGGGCATCCCCCCTGACCAACAGCGTCTCATCTTCGCTGGCAAGCAGCTCGAGGACGGCCGTACCCTTTCTGATTATAACATCCAGAAGGAGTCGACCCTCCATCTCGTTCTTCGTCTGCGTGGAGGCATGCAGATCTTTGTCAAGACGTTGACGGGGAAGACCATCACCTTGGAGGTTGAGTCGTCTGACACAATCGACAACGTGAAGGCGAAGATCCAGGATAAGGAAGGAATCCCTCCTGATCAGCAGCGCCTTATCTTCGCCGGAAAGCAGCTGGAGGATGGACGTACTCTGTCGGATTACAACATCCAGAAGGAGAGCACACTTCACCTTGGTATGTTTCGCACTTCTGACAGTCAACGAACACCATCTCATCGCTGTTCACAGTGCTTCGCCTTCGTGGTGGAAACTGAGGTCTCGCTCCCAGGCCTTCGCTTGACTGCCCCTGTACCATACTTGTAACCCCTTGTACCTCCTACACACACATCTACCCATGTAACGCAATTGATGCATCACCCGTTGTCATAGACATCCTGAGGCTGAAATTTGAGGTGAAATCTACGAATTACTATCTACGATCACTTCCACCTTTTTTCTACGCCTCCTTTTTTTCGTTGTCTGCGATGGCTCATCTTCTGGACCTTGTGCATTATCATCATTCTCTCGTTTCCTTTTCTCGCCTACCCTAGTATCTGGTAAGATCGCTGTATTAGAATCGACATTCGCCTTTCCTTTTGCCTTGGGCTTGATAGCGGGCGTCTCCACAGGCTTCTTTTTCTTCACACTCAGAGGATTGGGTCCTTTTGGCCCTTTCTTTTTGCGAATGGGTTCCGTCGAGGTTGATGGACCGACAAGCGCCATGTCAGACGTGGTAGGTTGTAAGGCCTTTTCCTCCATCTTCATTTGATGGTCAGTGCGAGCAGATTATACTGGAAGGACCAACGTACCGCTTTTTTCGTTTCAATCGTAAGGTCACTGGGGGGTTCGAGCACCATCACCGTTCGGTTCACATGGACGATTGGGACGGCGGGAATACTCCGCAACTTCACCCGGAGAGGCTGCGACTGGGTGGCAATGATATATCGGTGCTTGTTTGTGGGACCTAATCCATGTGTGAGTAGGGCATGACAATGTCGAATACACTGATCGACGGACCAACAACACTTGCAAGGCACTCGTCTCCGGGTATCGCCTCCCTGTGATTGCATTTCCGCCGTTCGAACGTCTTCGCAAGATCAATCGCGGGTTGCTGCGATATGCCCTGGAGGTATAATTCATGAATGCAGCATTGTGTGATCACTAAAGCACGGCTTTGCCGTCAGTTCTCTCAGTGAAGCTGCGATGATGGGTATGCATTGCACGCACTCGGTTTGACATCGCCTTGAAGGACAGTCGCTAGCTGCTTCACAAGCTCAATCTTATGATTGATTGCTTCCTTACACATTTCAGAGTCCACTAGATCCTCAGACGCGTTAGAGAGTGGATTATATCTGTGGGCGACTGGAACTGAGAATCACCAAGTGCTTGGTATGGCTGCCTGAACCCGAATGTCATAGAATACAGGGACATGAGTTTCCTGTAGGCTTTTGCTCGTTTCTGCCGCATTTTGTTGAGTAAGGACGTAGAGGAGAGAACGCCGTTATATGTAGTGAGGTCAGTGGTAGCTCAGAAACAAAAGTCTTCGCCGTAAACTTGGCTGTTTGCTGATGTTGACTAGAGACCTCTCGTGAACCTTTCTCTCGCCGATCATGGTCTATATCCCTCTCCTCCTAGCTTTATCATGGTAGACTTGCAAGATATCCCAGTTTAACCAAATATGCTAATACGTATACAGTCTATCCTCATTATCGCTCGCCCTTGACATCACGGGCAAAGTTCAATGGAATGGCGAATGTCCAGGTCAGCATTCCTGCAGCGCTTTCATGACTGTTCGTATCTCACAGCCTACAGATATCAAAACTCTGCGGCCGTCCAAGGTGGTTTTGGATAATGGAAGGATGAAAGGGAGTGTACAACATGATGGAGGCTTCTCGATGTACGTCGTTGGTCACTGCAGAACCCAGAATTGGTCCTCATTCGTTCTAATTATTGTCGTCAGACCTGATGTTCCTGTAGGAACCTATGTCCTCTCCGTTATATCACCCGACTATTCATTCGACCAGGTAACTAACGGACGCACTTTGACGTACCCAAGTTTAACTCCTCTGCTAGTTACGCATCGACGTCTTAGACTCTATTTCTGTGCCCGAAGTCCGGCCATACGTGGCTGGCACCCCTTTGAATCCTCCTTCTACAGTCCTTCTTCCATCTCCCATCATCCTGACACCAAGGCAGAAGCATGCATATTTTGTCCCTCACGAATCTTTCAACCTCATGGCGATGCTTTCTAACCCTATGATGCTCATGATGGTTGTTGGTGGAGCCATGATGCTTGCTATGCCTTATCTCATGGTGAGTGCTGTCGTTCACCATCGGTCAGCTGCGTTATATTAACGAATGCGTAGAAAAACATGGACCCGGATGCAATGGAGGAATTCAAGGAGCAGCATGCCAAAGTGTCGGGTTTCCAGAACGCGATGGCGAATGGGGATCTGAAGTCTGGGTACGCGTTTCCCTGGAGCTAGGCTACCCTCCCTCGCTAACTCCCTAGATCAGCCTCTCGGCAATTATGGGTGGTGATGAACCCAGCACAGCGGCAGCGCCGGTCACCAATCAGCCATCTTCTGCGACAAAAAACCGAGGAAACAAGAACCGGAAACGTTAAATGCTACAGATATAATACATAGATCCTCCTACTCGTAAATGCTCCATGAGGATACCATCTTATATATATCATGATTCGGGACGCAGTGGTGACATGGGAAGTGATGGCGGTTGGAAGGATGGATTGGTATCTGGGTAGAGGAGGGCGCGTCGCAGTATCGCGTTCCTAGAGCATAATTAGTCCCATGGACATATTCGTTGAGAACAGAACATGCCTCCTTCTAAATTGCATCAGGACATCGTGAACAGACTTGCGATCACCAGGTGAAACGTCTGCGAGACTACGGAGGATAAGCCGAGGCGTACGAGAGTATGAACTGACTTACCCATCACTTGTGGTTGTCTCTATTATATACATTCTATCGTTCTTTGGATCATTCTCATTGGCCGCGGCTGCGCCAGGTGCCTCTTCTACCTTGAGCGATGTGACAGCCAGGTCTTTAGACATGCTCTGGACTGTTGGGGACTTGGTCGATGTGGGGTCGTAATCGAGGACAAGGACGTGTTCATTCGGGTTTTGAGGCCATAGTGCTAGTGGGGAGTCGTTGGCATAATGATATTGGATAGCGGGATGGCCTAAGGTATTGGAAGGGGCGCCAGAGCTGGGAGTAGCGATAGAAGAATGAGAGAACAGCACGTAGTATGGTGGTTGGCTCATTTAATGAGCAAGTCTGTTCGAGGAGAGAGACGAAGAGTTTGTGCGTATTTGTCTGCACCCTTAGATCTCTTGGGGCTTCGATTGCACCCCAGATCGGAACTTTGAAATTCGTGCCACCAAGCCGCATCCAAGATAGTCTTGCGTCGACTCTGAGCTCGGGGCCTGGACACTCCTTGACGACGCTCAGGCTTTAAGTTCTCCATCTATGCCAAGATTATCGACATGGTCGATTCTGAGATCTGGACCGTCGGATGGCACCACTGATCGGCGGGATCTATGGCAACCGCTCAGTTACTACGCCTGAATAAATACCAGAACTATGAATAACTCGACCTTCTTAAAGCCTCTCGACCGTGTTCGCCACTTGGATCGCTCCTGAATTCTCACTTTCTTTCCTCACCCACATTCTTTTTCTTTGATATGACTCGTCTCGCTCCTTTCTTGTCTGTGGCGCTCCTGGTTGCTTCTCTTCCTGGTGGGCTTGCTGGCCCGGCTTGTGCAAAGAAACACTTCAAAGCCGCGGACTGTGTACAAAGATGCAAGTCAAAGTGGGGTTGGTCTGGCAGGATGATGGGCAATGATCCTGGGGAAGTGTCATGAAGCACACGGGTTCCGCAGAGTCTTTCGACGCCGCACTTTCCAAGGCTTGCGGAATGGAAGTGTACGTGTATATCAGTTGCATGTGTATCGCTCTCTAAAATTTGCGCATATCAGGACTGCGAGCCCCGTTCCCACCCATCCGGTAGCGAACGTCCAGACTAGTTCCATCACTTTCTCGTCAAACGCCACAACCAGCTTTGCTGCGACTGTAGCTCAGACTTCGAGTGTAAAATCTGCAGCAGGACCAGCAGGCTTTGTGCCTAGCTCCTCTATCGTACCCTCGGTTTCCTCCTCGGTCAAACCCGTCACTACCAGTGCTCCTCCTCCCAAACCGACGTCAGCACCCCCTCCCCGTCCAGTCACGACCTCTAGGACTCGCCCTCCCGTCACCCGGACCACTTCTCCACTCCAGCCTTCTTCTGCTCCGACCAAGGCTCCTCAGCAAGCATCAGCTGCCTCCACAGGCGGAAGCTCCTCAGGCAGCACTTCCAACAGCGATATCCAGGCCTATCTGTCTTCTCACAACACTGTGCGAGCCCAACACGGCGCAAAGGCTTTGACTTGGAGCGATGACCTCGCCTCCAAAGCTCAGGAGTGGGCAGACGGCTGCCTTTTCCAACATTCTGGAGGCAAATTTGGCCGCCTTGGCGGTGCGTTTTATTTTGCTAGAGAAAGACATTTGTTTTACTGATTCTCCCTCAGAGAACCTGGCCGCTGGTACAGGATCCTATAGCATTCAGACAGCCGTCAAGTCCTGGACGGACGAAGTCTGTAAGTATCGTCCTTTATACCAGATTCAGACATGAGCGTACTTGATACTAATGGACTGTTCACCAGCTGAATACGACCCTTCCAACCCCAAATTTTCGCATTTCACGCAGGTCGTCTGGAAAGCCACGACCCAGGTCGGGTGTGCTGTGCAATCCTGCGATGGTATCTTTGACGCGGCATACGGGGTTCGTTGATTTCCAGGATACTTCGATTTGTGATTTTCTGACGTGGATCACAGAAAGCGAAATATTACGTCTGCGAATATTCCCCGGCTGGCAACATCGCCGGTCAGTTTGAGTACGTTCAAATTATTGAGGTTACTACTCGCCAGTCGTCCTGACGTTATCATTTTCAGCGAAAATGTTCAAGTTTGAAGAGTCGTATACTAGTTTTTTTCCGATGTTCTTTTCTCTTTCTGCTTTTCCATCTTCCAGGATCGATTCCTGCCCTTCTATGACCAATTTCAGACCTTCGATCCAAGTTATCGTCGAATCCGTGTCAAATCTCTGTACATTAGCTTTCCTTTTTACTGTAGCCATCATGCTTTTATCTGGAAATGAAATGACATGTTTGTTGGCCGGGCCGCCACAGCCGATAACAGTGACCGCTTCAAGACTAGTTTGTTCCAACTCTCCGGATCCCTTCACGCTCAGACGAGCATGAAGGTATGCTCTCCTCGTGGCTCATCCTAAGGACAGTCTCCAAGGTCAGCTATGCTGTGCTCGTCCTGATTACTGTCGTCGCCACTGGCCTTTCCTGCGCGGCCCTCCTTGCCCAAGCTGTTCGAACGTCGAAAACCCAGTCATGGTCAAAGAACGGCAACGCGCTCGTTATAATCGCCTCCTATGCCATCGTCGTACGCCTCTCAGCCCCGTCAAACATCTATGAGCCCCTTGTTCATACATCCTGCAGCTCGTGGCATCCCTACTGTATTGCGGTAAGCGACGCATCGCCGTGCGCCTGAAGCTGCAGCGTATATCAAAGGCCACCAGAGGTCTTGCCCTGGAAGACTTCCCAGACGTGAGTCTCTCCTTCGCTCCTTGTTTCGGTAGACAATGAGGATTAATGGCGCATATCCTAGTCCGTGCAGAAGTACGTCACGCAAGAATACGTCCGCGCGTGCCTCGTTTCATACGAGTCCTTGCCGAAGGACGCTTTCCACGAGGGTTGGGGCAGGCCAGGTGAGCCTCCGACAAGTTTCGGCCCTCCGAAACACTTGGAAATCTTTGTCTCTATACACCCTGACACTCTCGTCGTGGTTGGTTCCCTGCAGGCACCAAGTACAGCGGTATTCGATTTCGGCGGGCCCTACTCGACACCATTCCCGAGATCGGTTGGTCTCCCGACCCTTCCCCTTCATTACACGCACTGACAGTCTCTAATATCCGTCGCCCTATGTCCGTGTTTCTTCCAACACGCAGATACTCTCGCCCACGTTATCATCCCCACCCATCCTGTGAACAAGCCGCATACGCGCATGCTACACCATTTCAGATTCATACTCCCGCTCCTTCAGGCGGATGAAGACGGCCTCACGCCACTGCATTATTACGACGCGTCTATCCAGCTAGCCCGGTACGGGAGCGGCGAGCTCTCGGAACAGGAGTTCGAGACTGGTATTGGGGCCGCGGAGGACATACTGAAATCGTGAGTACAGCCTATTCCACTTATGTTACTCTGCTAACGTGTCGATCTGAAAGCCTCAATGAATGTCACCTTGAGATGCTGGAGGAGTCGTCAATATCAACCCGGCTGGATGATTTGTCTTCCCTAAAATAAACTTGTTCTCGTTATTCAAGCGCCATCTACAGGCCTGTAGACCTTGTAATGACAACCCCGTTATGAAGGCTAAGTATAGACCGCGAACAGCATTGCCAAGACTAGCAATTTTGGGTAATGAATTTCTCCATGAGACGATCGACAGTTGCCACTCCATCGCATGTTCCATTGCTGGAGAATAATAACCCATAAGAAAATCATCAATTATATATCATAAACATCTATCCGACATCTCAATGTCATGCTCTTTCTACTGGCAATAGGTATCCCCATTCACAGAACAGAGCCTTATCTACTTGCCCCAAAGAATTAATCTAGAAGACGAAGATCTAAGTAGAAAGAAATGTCAGCGCTCGTCGGAAGGAAGGGATGCCACTCGAGGCTCACCTGATCAGCAAGCTTGCTGACAGTGCGGGGAGCAGGGTATTTGAGCTCGTCGAGGTTTTTCCTGCAAAGGAGTCAGTACCTTGGTCCTGTCATATCTCGGTGGCATCACTCACTTCATGGCGGATACCATCGGGGGAGGGCCTAGAAAGGAATTAAGCCACCAGAGTCAGGTAGATATAGCCGGTCAGAGCGGAGACACGTACCGCAGATGAGGATCTTGCTGTTGGAGGTAGCGGGGTTGGGTAGGTGCTCCTTGATGTGCTCCTTGGTGACGAAACCAACGCCACCCTTCCAACCAGGGGGTGGGTTGTTCAAGACGTAGAGAATCTTGAACTTGAGCTCGTGGACGTCAAGAAGCTCCTCGAGGTCATCCTTGAGCAGGATATCCTCTTCGTTGACGTTGGCGTAGATGAGGGTGATGGTGGTCGGGTCGAAGGGGTTTCTGAGAGCCGCACGGATGATCTGGATCATGGGAGTGATACCAGTACCGCCCGCAATCATACTAATGTGGTCGGCGACGCCTGGAGTATACTGGAAGTTACCCTTGGGGCCCTTGACGCGAATTTTGTCACCGAGCTTGAGAAGAGAGAAGTGGCGCGAGATATTTCCTTTCTCATACGACTGAGGCGAGGTAAGAAACCATATAGGTTGAGGTAATAGAAGTGTAGGTTTACCTTGATGAGGAGATCAAAGTGACCACGGTCATCGTCATTGCTAATGGGGGTATAGCTACGGACGATGTCCTTGCCGTTAATTTCCGCAGAGACTGAGATGTGCTGGCCAACAGGAAGGCCGAGAACATCCTGAGCGTGCGGTAAGGCGAAACGGTAACTAGGACGAATATTAGCTGCGGGTATCAAACAATGGGGAAAGGCGCCCACATGGCAGTGTTGGGGGAGACCCTGATTTTCTTCTCCAGGGGGTACTCTTGCCAGGCGTTGGGGTTCAACGGCTTAGTGCGTCCTGAAAACGCGGAGATGTCAGCACGAGGAATTCATGTGAATGAGGGAATGAACTGACCAGTATGGAGGACCTTTGAGTAAAAGGCAGTCGCGACGATGATGGCAGCCGTGAAGACGACAGCTGGGGAGCTGGCAACCTCGACGAGATTGTAGGTGCCGACGTATGGAATCTCGACGGCCTTGAAGTCGTCAAGCTTGAGGTTTTTCACGGCGTCAATGACGGTGTTCTGGATGTTCTGAATGTCGACCATTGTGACGCGTCCGGATTTGGGGGAGGGATTTTTTGGCAAACCAAGGAGGATGAGCTGGGAGATGTCGTACCCGGCAGCAACAAGCTTGCTGTTTATGAACCAGGAAAGGAGGACGAGGGAGAAGAAGGTAGAGAGGAGGGTCGCGAGGAAAGCGGCCTGGTAGCGGTTCATGAAGATTTATAGCAAAGTTGATTTGTGTGATTTCGCACGGTGTTACTGTACCTGGGACTACCTCAGGTTGGACGTGGCATACACCGAGTAGAGGGGGATGGAGTAGAGTATAGTAGCAAGGATATACAGACCGATATATGGCTGTATATACGCAGATATACGCTTCAATTACCCGTTGCATTCCGTCGCCATGCTGTGCGATACTTGTGACATATTTCCGGTTGATTGGAGTTGAAACCGAAACGGCCACGTCCCTTCTCTCTCCCTCTTTCCTTTTTTCTTCATTTCTTTGCTGCTACGCTGGTCGTGCGGATCGCCTCGGACACGCCGAACACGCAAGGCTCGTCGACCCGCAGCCTACTAAAATGCCAAATCCACCACGCAAGAGGGGCCCACCCGCTTCCCTGCGCATCGACACCCCCGCACATAACCCTCAAATAGCCCTGGCCCTCGGCGATCCCTCAGCGTCTGCTCTCTCTTCTGCCACTTCTGACTCGGATTTTTCGCCTTTTCCTTCTTCTGCAAAACCAAAATCGCTCAGAAACATGAAAAAATTATCTCTTACGCTCCCATCGGCCCAGTCTTCATCCAATTCTCTCCAGCTTGCGTCCGAGCCCCAGAGCGCCGTCAGCGTTGCCGCTCCCGAGCTCCCGCGATCCGATCGCCCTCGTCGCCCCTCCATCATCTCTCTTCCGGCCACCACACCAACTGCGAACTCGCTCATCCATCGCAAGGAGGATGGTGATGACGCCGTTCCTTATGCCGATGGACCCACACAGATCATCCCAGGTATCTGGCTTGGCTCAGAAGACAATGCTCGCGATTGGAAGGGCTTGATCGAACGCGGTATCAAGTCTATATTGAATGTGGCTAAGGAGGTCGCATCTCCCCTCGATGCAGGCCACATCTCCCAGCCTCTTCGTGCCGTCTCATCGACCCCCAACTTCAAGAAACCCCGGAACCCTGATTCTACGTACCAGCAACCCAATCTGGCCACTGGCAGGCCAGGTATGCATTATCTCAAACTCCAGTGGTCTCACGGCCAACAGGACCTCGTGGATGTCGGTTTCCGGGATGCAATGTCATTCACTGATGCAGCCTTGGAGCGTGGAGAGGGTGTCCTTGTCCAGTATGTTCATTCTATCATTGATTTCTCCGGATTTTCCAAAGTCTCATCTGTGATATGTCCAGCTGTCAATGTGGCATATCCCGGTCCGCGACCTTAGTTATTGCCCTTGTCATGCGGGCAGCTGCAGAACAATCATCGTCCGTGCCACCGGAGATATGGGCCCTCAAGGGCATGCAAGGCGCTTACTCGTTTGTCAAGGAAAAGAGCAAATGGGTCGGTCCCAATATGTCGTGCGTACTTGTTGTCGACTTGGCATTTTTCTCCATTTTTGATCTTTTTTAATTAGCCTTATTTATCAATTGTTGGAATATGAGAAAAAACTGAAACCCGACACCGGCTCGCCCTCCGGGTCAGAGAGGTCTAGCTGTGCCGACGATGAAGAGGAGTGGGGTAGGAGGCGGAAGATGTTGGACGAGGCACCTTCGGATGGCGAGGATGACCGCGAGAGCACCTTGGTGATGCGAGAAGCTGAAGCCCTCGATAAGGCAATGGAGGAACGCATCGTTGCTCGCAAATTGTCGGCTTCGTCTGTGGCGTCTTCATCCAACTCTGGTGTTGGCATGGGAGCTGCTTGGCGAACTCGGTACGGTAACCCACGCAAACGGACTGGTTCTATTGCCAGCAATGGCAGTATGCTGAGCGAGGATCTCGTGGAGGAGGAGGAGGAAGAGGAACTGCTGGGTGTCGGAGGTGGTTTTGATAGCCGAAGTCTTAGTACGGAACCAGAAGACTTTTCTGCTACCAACTCACCGGATGATGAAATAGATACCACGCCTCCGCGTGTTAACCTATTTACGCCGACGACTGCCCGTCCTCCGGCGACCCCGCGCCCTGCAGCGAGAGTTCCACCTTCCGCTCCGGTCTGGAAAACCTCATTCAACCTTGCTCCCCCTCCAGCTACGGCAATACGATCGACATTCAACATCCCTCCGCCGCCAGGGAGCGCCATTCGTTCCACGTTCAACCTTCCTCCTCGGCCCCCAGCAAAGGGGAAACGTCGTCCCGCACCCATCGGAATTTTACCGCCTGTCCCTTCCTCCCCGATCGCTATAGTCGTAGATTCGGCGTCTCCGTCAGAAACGCCTATCCAGGCAAGCAAACCGAGGAACTCCATACCTCTACGGACTCCCACTCTTTCGTTGCCCCCTGTCCGCGTGCGCACTCAATCCAAAAAACTCCCACCCCCGCTCCACCTCCGAAGCAGTCTTCTCAAGGCAAACCCCATGCCAGACGCTGCGTCGTCCGTCTCGACCCCGTCACAAACACTGTTTGTATTCCCTCCGTCGCCCACGTTAACGACCAGGACACCATCTACCATGACCCTGACGTCGAACATGGGCGGCCTTATCCCCTTCCCCAGTCTCTCTACGCCCCGAGTCTCGACCTTCCGCTCCCAAGGCCGGACCCGGTCGTTTATTGGGCTCGGCGCACCCCCCACACCAACCACCGCCTTCTCAAAAGTGGACGTGCGTGGCTATGTTGGCCTGGAATAAGGCCACACGTATTATTGCTATCTATGACTGCATGAATCCACCTTCGACGTGACATTGAGGTTTATGCGGCAAATATTACCTATGCGATGTTTCTTCGCCTCGACTCCCTATGATCATAGGTTCAAATGCACCAGTGTATCAGTCAGCTCTCTTGGACGCGTGGACGTTGTTATGATCATCTTTCGGTTTTCTTCATTATTTCTGGTGATTCGGTATTCCAGCTTGTTATTTCGACAATCTACATCGGACTGGAATGCAGACGGGTATCACTTCATTTGTACCACTAGCTTCTTCACGTGTACTTTTCTTGTTACTTATTGCTTTCGACATGTATCTTCGTCTCCGGGCTCTAGTCGTCGGCGTTCCGCTTCTCATCATTGTCCCCGTTCATGTGTATATATTTTTTATGGAGACGAACTGTAGGTTCGTCACCCTCACTCCACAACTCCCGTTTGCGCCCCGCGTCGTGATTGAAATCCGCGGATGAATACATATGTCTTGGCAACTCGGAACGAAAGCAGTTATACAATCTAAGGATATCAAAATCATCGCTGGAAAACTCGTCCGACACTGTTCTTGACAGCGCCAGCCAGCAGCTGGCCACCAATGCCACCGAACCCCCAACTCGAGCCCATACTGTTCGCCCATTTTTGCTTTGCGTCGCGGTCACTGTAGGTGGACGTCAGTGTAGCATGGATGTTGAGTTGTACCACTTACGCGTATGTGAATCCAATAGCGTTCGTGAAATTAAACACAAGAGCCAACACCACGATTGGAATAAAGCTTTGCATGAATCAGTTCGAGTGAATGGAGTGGGCGAGGAATTGACATACCTAAAACCCAGTTTCAGAAGGGAGACTATAAGGAGGGCAAACCATAACAAGGGGAATGAGTAGAGCGCGATCTGAGGAACAACATATGAATAAAGGTGCATCGTAGCATGGCTGCTTTCGCTCACCCAAAACATCCTACAGGCACACGTTCAGCAAAGCACGTTAGAGTGTGGGGGTCGATACTCACTTGGAATCGATTGGATTGGCAGGTCGCGTGGGCTAATGGGCCCGTGAGCGTATGACCCAAGGAAAAACTTCTCGCACTCACATCTCGGCTCTCGAATACCCAGTAGCTTTCTCCGTCGTCATCGACCTACCGGCCTTGTTGGGTACGCGGCGCTGGAGCAATGGGCGAGAAACGCACCTGGTTCCAGAAACGGAGGCCCACTAATGTTCGACCTGCAACATTCTGGAAGGGGTGTTATTAACGGCCGATGGTTCTCCATATACTGGATGGCGACTTACTCGACAATTCCAGAAGTCCATCGCAAGAAGGACTACCACTGCAACAGTCTGGCGTTGAATCAATATACAGTCCATGCGCATTTGTTATACTGCACTCACTGAGAGGACGTAATTAGACGTAAAGAATCCGGACAGGATATACACCGCAATAGCCGCTATTCTGAAGAAGAAGAGGAAAAACAATGCTAGTGGATGGGCAGACTGCGGTCAAGGATTGAGATGGAGTCAAACGCGTGAAAACAATCGGCCGTACTTGTCGAAAGATTCCAGCAAGACCTATTATAAGGAATACGAAAGGTCAACAATGCATTGCTGCTTAAATTTGGTAGCATACCCGACTCGGCATCAGCCTCCGTGGTCGCCATTCGCTCAGCATTGCGTGAGGTCGGAGTGAGGACGACGGCCGCTCGTGCTGATGTGTTCTTGGACGAAATGTTCCCACTGGGAACGACGGTCGGCTCGTCGGGTTCGATGGTGTCGAGGAGTGGTGTTGACACGCTCATCGTAGCAGGCAATGTGGTCACTTGGTGACACCGAGCGCGGTTACCTGCTGGCTGGTCTTGCACAACACGGCCAAATAGGAACCAGAAGTCATGAACGACCATGAATCCACTCCCTTGCTGCACGTAAATCCGAATAATACAGCCAGGACCGCCTCCGAATCCCAGTTGCCCCCAATTGCCCCCGCAGTCAGACGCGTCGGCACCTTAGAAGCAGATCATATACGGTTTGAGGACCTCGTAAACCAAGATGGCCTGAGTTTTGAGAACCATCCTACGGAATTTGCGTACGCCCTGACTGTTCTGCTCCACCTCCGAAAGACCAGGACAGAGGCTTCTCCGGCCGATGACCCGTACGAACGATGGCTGGCCATGAAGATCGACACCCGCGACGCGGATGTGCTGGAGAAACAGATTAACGATATATGGACCCTATTTTTGGCCGAGTACCGCAACACACGCGACATCGAGACTGTCCTGTGGAGCCGATTTCCGTTTGATGAGGGTGATACCCATACATATCGAGGTATGCGAAAGTGTTGGCGTGCCGCTCGCGCATTAACATGACTTTCCAGTCGTGGACTTCTTGGTCGATCGTGACTCTCCAGTATCATTAGTATCTCATCCACTCGTCACTTCCAGCATTGAACACGCATGGAAGCGTGGTGTTTCACTGGAATACCCCTCCGCAAATTCGTCGGCATGGCTTGCCCGATATGACATGTTATCCACGCCTCGGTGAGGTTTCCTGTTGTTGTGTATGTCAACTTCAAGCTGAGTGTTGGCTTAAGTGTTGCTCATTTTATCGACTGGACCTCCCATCTCATATTCCTCGCTCTTCTCGTTCACTATCTCTTGTATCCCATCGAGCAGCCCCACATCACTAAAGAATGGTTAGAGTACCAGTATGGAGCACGTGAAGTACTCCTCATAATCCTCCCATTTTCATTTGCCGCTCGAACTTGGTCCCTTGCGAACACCAGCTCTCTGCTTGCACCTATCGCGTTTCTCACGAGCTTACCGTCCGCGCCGCACCCTGCAAGCATCACATTTACCCTCCTGCAGTGGGCGGTTGTTCTGCACCCTTTGGGACTCAATTTACCGGAGGCGCCCAGCCACCTCTTCCTTCTCCGACGCAGTTACAGCCTTCCCCTTGCAGTTCTCATTAGGCGGGGACTATCGAGGATCCTGTACCCTCTTATACTCTTTTTCCTTCCTTTGCTCCTCCTTGCCATCTACCTTCTTTCGCTTTCGTTGGTTGACACATTTCTAAAGCTGTCCTCCATCGAAGGCTTTTCGGTCATAATAACTCCCACCCCACAGGAAACGCGGTTGACCTTCCTGACCTTCTTCTTCGTTGTGGTCCTGCTTATGTTTACCTCTCTCTTTGTGATGGCGACCACGACTTCCTTGGCCCACACATCGTCAGATCCGTGGGATAGATACTCTGTGGCCATTGGCCACGCAGCGCGGAGGATCTTTCTCGGAGCTACTGCATCTTATAACGGCCCATACGTCTTTCCGCCTCCATTCAATATCTTACACATCCTTCTTATTCGCATCCCCCAAGTTGCTGCGCGTCGCTTCGCAATTCAAATCCGAGGGCTAGCGGTGGTGGAGAGGATTCTCTGGAGAATCACCGTGGGTCCCTTTGCGGCCTTTATCGCCTTGTTATTCTGGAGACCGGGAAGGCTGCGTTACTCCAGCTGGGCATCGTAGTTGTTGCAGATGGTCAACCACTAGTCCGATATATCTATTAAAAAATATTCCCCCGTACCTGCGTAACACCTTAACAAGGTTGATCCGATGTAAAAAGGGATAACTGATGCTGAGGCAGGAGGGGTGGAAGGTTGCGCTCCAATGCAGACAATCTACAGAAGTACCCCAGCTTTTTCCAGGCCTCCGCTCAAAATGAGTCTGTCGAAGATTTGGAAACAAAATCGTCCAGGGAGGAATTTCTCTTCTTTTTTGTCGTGATATCGGCAATAAGAGCTTGGGTGTGGTTTGAGTGGGAGGAATTCGCTCGTACACTACTGCATTGGTTCAATGGTTGAATCTGCGCCACGATCGTATAGTAGCACGTGGCACACGTGGCAAGTGAACACGGCCCCTCGTTTGTAAACAGTGACCACATCGTTCATCATCGGTGTAATTTGCAACCACGAAAAATGTCGAGCAAGTCATCTAAAAGGCAAAGAACTGCTGGCCTCGCATCATTTGGAGCACCCTCGGAGGCCGATAAACCTTCAACGCAACATAACATTCCTTCGTCTTCCGTGTCGTCAACACGCGACCTTGCACTCTCAACAACGCCTACGCTCACTACCTTATGTGCACGCGTCTTCGCGACGAAATTTGTCAAGCTCAAAGATAATGGAGACATCTGGGCTCGCCTTTCTGCTCACCTTACGGCCCTTCCTGATGTCTTAATTCCCAAGCTATTTGCAATGCTTCAGAGCTCTTGTCCAACATATCTTGCGCATGAAGTAATTGTGACTGTGAGTCATAATGGCCCTAGAAAACATACATCTATCTCAGTCATAACAGTATTTCCTTCGTGGTCCTTCGATAACCCTTCAAAAGGACTTACCGGGTGTCAAGCAAAGAACCATCGTGGACATCGCGCGCATAAATCCTGGTGTGCGCGAGCTCGAACTTACCAATTTTGATGATATACCAGATCGTATCTTCGCAAATCTTCTCCGAAAGTTGTCAAATTTACGGACACTCGTCTTGCGGTGACAAATCGAGCATATGGTTCTGAAATTCCCGGCGTTTACGCTCTATGATAACAGCGGATGCACCAAAGTCGGTGCTGAGACTATGCGCGCGGTCGCCGAAGCTTCTCCCGACCTTGTAACACTCAATCTCAATTATACCTCTGTCACCCCCGCCTCGATCGCGCCTGTAGTCATAGCATGCCCACATTTGAAAGTGCTCAAGCTGGCAGGGATACAAAAATGGGTCAGTACGAAGCTTAAACCTTCATGAGATTTGCCTTGACGTGCCGCTTCTAGACTGACGCAACCTTGACCAATCTCTACACGGCGCTTCCTGAAGGTTTCCGATTACCCGCCCTGCGTACCCTAAAGCTACGGCAAACTTCTCTGTCTGACGACGCATTGAGCCCCATTTTGGAGCTATGTCCTGCCCTGCGGCGGCTTGATCTGTCATTTACCCTTGTCCGCCACCCTCCACAACTTCTTGCGAGTTCCCACATCCCTCCCCTGCAAAAGCTATCGCTGACCTCGACAGCCGTGTCCTCTGACGATCTCGTAACCATTGTTAGCTTTCTTCCAGAATTGACGACATTGGCCGTCGGGGCGTTAGGTGCCAGCCGAGGAACGCGCGCATTCATTGGCAATACGTCTGCAATGACGATGAATGACGATGCTCTTCGCGCTTTAACTAGGGTCCTAGAGCAATCCCAGCGTATAGAAAATATAAGCCTGGTGGGCAATACGAAGCTAGGATCGTCATCATCCAGAGTCGACGATGCCCTGTCAGACTTTATCACAAACGTTGGCAGAAGATGCAAGGTGACACATGCTGCATTTTTCTGTGACGCCTTATCTTCATACAGCTCGATTTTTGCTAGAAATTGAACCTGGCTTCAATTCCCTCTCTTCGTTCACCTGATCTAGCAGGGCTGCTCCCTACCGAGGAGAACTCGATATCTTCCCTCGAAACTCTTATCCTTAATAATACTGGAATCGACGATGAAGCTGGACTTTATCTGGCAGCATGTTCGTCCTTAACAACCCTTGCAGTAGCTGGGACGAAAATGACAAGTAGGACAACGTTGCTTCTTGCTTTTCACCCCTGTTCGCTAATCTCTCATAGGTGAAGGACTTTTTCCTGTCATCGATTCTTGCGAAAAGCTAGTGAACTTGGACGTCACGAGCTGTAGGGGTATCAGGGTCGTTGACCGCCGCAGATTTTTCGAGGCGAGTTCTTAGTGAGCTTGAACCTCGTCCTGGTTAACGTAGCTTTTAGGTCTGGGAAGAGGCTCGGAGCTAGATACGCGCCTCCGTACGGCGTATACAAGGTAGTTCTTGTGGTCGATCGATTGCTGAAAATTCCTTACTATATCTTTTTGTATGTCAGTTACTGCGACTACTACCTGAAATAGACGATGCCATAAATAAAAGGAATCCTTTTCATCCTCCACGCGCAGTTACTTAGGATGGAATACATTGGGAGTAGACTGGGGTAACAGCGAGTCAGTCTCAGAGAACCTTTCGCGAAGATATCATTACTCACAAGCGTTGCTGAACGTGCAAGTGTACCCTGCGACGCAAGTTGTTGGACCCGTCCAATTCGTACCTATACAAAACAGAATAAGCTCTTTATACCTATTTCTTATCTGTACTTTGTGGGACAAACCTCCGCATTGGGCATAAGCTCCAGCAGGGGCAGTACCTGTTGGAGCAGACGAAGTCGTTGTGGTTGTGGTCGGTTTAGTTGTCGTAGTCGGTCCAGTTGTCGTGGTCGGTCCAGCGGTCGTAGTAGGAGCAGTTGTCGTGGGGGCAGGAACCGTCCCGCTGGCATCACCATAGAAGATTCCCCGGCCATTGGTGCCGATGTAAACACTTTGAAGGAGTTGAGATCATCAGTGACGATTCTTAACATACGAAGTGTCAGAGCTACCGGCCGTAAATGCGAGGGTCAGCGGTCAAGACATTGGAGCCAGCAGAACCGAAACCATGCGCGGCGTCGTTGATCTTGATCCAGTTCACACCGGCGTCATCAGACCTGAAGTAGCCAATGCCACCAATGTTTGCAGCTGCGAACACAGCAGGGTATCCACCGGCTTTCGCCGGCGCACCAAGCGCGATCGCCCAGGCCTGGGTGATTCCCGAGATGGCGGTGAACGACGTCCCCGAGTTGGTCGAATGGAAAAGACCTTTATCAGTAGACACCCAAACATCGCCAGTTACACCCGGGTTGACGACAATCTTCGCGGGGAAACCTGAGCTCCCAAGGCTGCCTTTCACAGAGAACGTCTTGCCACTATCAGTGGAGAGGTAGAACGAAGAGCCGGAAGCTCCGTAGAAAGCGGTGGCAGTCTTCTTGTCAGAGGCGATAACGGCCGATGAGGGGAGTGAGGAAACGGTAGTGAACGCCGCAGAATTCGAAGAGACTTGAACGCCGTTTGCACTGGTGCGCCAGAGAACAGTGGCACCATCAGCCGAAATGGCGACCTTTCCGCCTGCACCTTATATGAGAATTAAGCCTTGGTAGCACACAACATTGACTGACCTGATACATTGTCAGCTGCTCCAGGATGGGGCGACCAGGTGGCGCCAGAGTCGAAGGAGAGCGCTGCCTGTTTCCCGGTGGTACTGCAAAGCATGAGAATAAATGACAAGCAACAGCCAGTACAATTTTTTCTTCACGAACCTGTCGCCTGTACCGATACGAACAATGGTGGCTGGCTTCGATCCCGCAAAGTCAATGTCAGCAGCCGTGGCCCAGGCAGGATTGGAAAATGAGGCTTTCGGGGCGGTCGTCAATGATGTGTGAGCGAAACCTATGTTGTCCGTTAATTGCGCCCGTCAACAAGTGGCAATAGGGTATACCTCCAATATCGCCAACAGCGGACAAAAGAGATGGTCCGGAGGGTGGTGAAATCAGGCCCTGGATTGCTGTCTCTTCGATCCCATCTGCCCATGCGTTGAGCGAGACGTTACGAGTTGTATCCCACTACACAATCGTACTAGTTGAGGCTTAAACGCATACTGCAGACGCCAGTTTTCCTACCTTGAGCAAGTCCCGCCCTCCCTGAATAGTGGCGCCAGTACCATAGAGCCAATGATTTGAATCCAGAGGGTTAATCACCAGAGCTGCGCACTTTCGGTCAAAGGTCTAGCCCATGACATATAAATTCTGCATACATTCCATCATCCATCCAATCTGCTTGTTACCAGGAGTAACGTCGACATAGTTGGGACCCAGCCATGGAGCAAGAGAATCGGAATAAGAATAGAACTTGTTCATGTTAGGGTACGAGGTCCAGGCCCAGAACGGTGTCCAACTGGCACCGCTGTTGTTAGAGCGGAAAATTTGGCCATCGGGATACCAGGAATTGAGTGCAGCGACCATGATTGTACCTGGCTTTTGGAGGTCGACGGCCACACCTCCAAAGCCGAAGTATAGATCACTGCCAGTCACAGGGGTAATGTCCTTCCCTATAGCACACTTGAATCAAAGCATGATTGGACTTGAGTGAGGTATGCCACTCACAGGTCGAGGCAGCAATGTCATATCTGTAGACTGCTCCAAGGACACCATCGTACTACAGATCATCAGTCACGAAAATGCAGAAAACTCGATACTCAGACGTACAGGCCCAGCGCCATCCGAGTAAGATACGTAGAGTGCTTTCTCGGAAGGTGATAAAACACCCTTGTGAGGGAGATAGACCGTATTTTGTCCAGCGACAGCCGTCCCTGTTCATAAAGCAATAAGCTTGTGCATCCTGAAGTAACTCTCGTGGCGTACATGATGTTCCGCCGTTGTTGGTGACATATATATTTGACGAACCCTTGTTGGCAACACCAACGAAAATACGAGGAGTCGCAGACCCCGACGTCCCAGACGTCTTGTCAAAAGTCACCCATGCAATACCTGCAGACGACGGTCAGATTGAAGGTTTCCTTCCAAATGATGCAGTGAACTCGACGCACCAACTTTATCACTGTTATAGCCACTGGTATCCGACGGATCAGGGACAAATGTTCCTGAAGAAGGTGGAAGTCAGTTAATATATTCTAAGGAGGTGAAATCACACTGAGTCCATACCTGTGCTCGGGAAGGACGTAACCTGGGTCCAGGTGACACCAAAGTTGGTGGACTTCCAAAGGCCCTTGCCACTTCTGGCACCGAAGAAGAGAATGCCGTTACTGTTGGGATCGACGGCAAGTCGCTACGAGAAATTAGGGCCAGTCGAATTTTAACGTGTGGTGTCAGCTCCCACCTCTCCCCTTGAGCGGAATCAGCTTCTGCAAAAAACTCTAATAATTTGTTCGTGCACTCACATTCCACGACCTGGCATGTTACCACCGACTTTGAAAGGTAATGCTGAAGCTGTGAAAGTTTGGCCGTAATCGGCGGAAATGAGTATTTGGCCGTTATTAGGGTCCCATGAGTTGGTGTACATTCCGGTTGCCTAGAAAAACTGGTGAATGAGGAAACCAAGTGGATAACAGAGACATACGAGGTAAAGCCGAGCGGGTTGTACGGGGTCCGTTGCAAGTGCATCGACACCCCAGTAATTCCATCTCGCGTCATCAGCAAAGTCGAGGAGAGGCGTCCATGAATTGTCCGCATTCAATTTATATGCGCCACCAATATCGGTGCGTGCATAGGCAAGACCCTATAGAGCATATTTTAAAACACTGTACAGAATCACGCGAAGTTTGCCTACCTTTTCTGTCGGGTTAAATACAATTCCCGGTACGAATCCACCTCCACCACCAATCTTGACATTTTTCCACGTGTACGTCTGTGAGGAGACGGCGTAGGCAAACGGGGTTATAGCCACCGTAGTTAGAGCTGCAAGTAACCTGAGCTTAAACATGGCTGCCAAGAATGATGAGGGGAAAACTGAGTGGTTCTTTACGCGTCAACTTGCTTTATATAGGTGCCTATGCTCATGAACTGAACACAAATTCCAGGAACGCGAGCGTCCGACATAACAGCGGCGGGCCGCAGGCAACATCCGAGGAATTGGCGATTCGTGAGACGTAGGGTCATGCTAGAAGACTCGGAGACCAGAAAGCGGGCGCCGGGCAGCAACGAACTGAGAATGAATGTCATCTTGAGGTCCAGAATTCATGAAAGCCGAGGTTTTAGCAGGGAAGCAGGAAATAGACCTCGTCTCATTCCTTCTGTATATTCACGTCTGGAGGCCGAGCGATGCATCTGTCGTCACCACGGCATTCGGGTAAGCTAAGATCAAACTTGGATAGAGTTTAGGAAGGTGTACAAGCTGAAACGGTAAGAGCAGTGCACATAAGGTGGGTTGGGGAGGTAGGAAGAGGCAGCAGATGCAGTGGTCATTTGACAAAATGACATGTGTTCATTACAAGTCAGTCCGATCATGATCAACGTGGCGTGGCTCTAAAATAGGCCTTGAGGTTCAACTTCCCTTACACAAGTGTAACTGCGCTCATAATTTCTCCGCTGCCCTAGTGGCACTGCTGCATATACCCTCTCAACCTACTCTATACTCGTATATTCCGATGGCGGCCGATAACGGTTCCGAAAACTCTCGTCCAGCTGGTTCTGGTACACCACTCAACTGTATTTCATCTAATTCGTCTACCATTGCTACACTCGGCGGATCCCCCTACGTCAATGTCCAGAAAGGCTCGGCATACGAATCCTCCAATGGGCGGGCATATCGCTTACCCATGGCAGACAGGACCGGCCATCTCAATAAGATTGAGACGGTAAGTTTATCTACTGTGGCAAACATTGACCATTGGTGAAGCAATATACCAGATTTCTTACCAGTCGCCGTTTGGATACGCCAAGTCGTCGTTACACCGTACCACGTCCCTTGACGCGATAACGCTGTCACCTGTACATCATGTCCAATCGAGGCATTTCCAGCCGCTCCCGCCCCTTCCCTGCACATCCTCGTTGCAACTGCCCTCCTTCATGGACCTATTACGTTCAACCACTCGCTTGCCCCTAGATTTGGCTCACCCATTAACGCCTAAAAGCGTCACAGTTCCGGTACAACCTATCATGCAAGAGGGTATAGTACAATCACTACCAGCTGCCGCTGCAGATGGAGTGAATATCCTGGCGAATATCCCGCGATTCATGCATCCAAACAGTCCTTACGTGCCCTGGACCCCCGAGATGAGACGCGAAGTCCTTCGCCCTTTGGCTGAATCGTCTCCTGTTTCCGACTTTTACGCATGCCCTTACTCTCACACTAGCGCCGAAGCTCACAAGCCGACGAATCCGAATGTTTCTCGTCCTCGGAACGGATTGGGACTTGTGAGAGTGTCGAAAAGCTTGAGGAATTTGACATCGGTGGTTGGCAAAAATATCAAACATGCTGCAAATCAAATATCTCGACTCAAGAAATCTCGATCACAAACGAACCCACAGATTCCTACTCCGTATCACCACAGTCCGATGTCTTCCAACTCGTTTGACTCTTCAGACGGCGACACGCTTTCTACTTGGCTTCTCCACTGCCAGCGGGCGCGAATGGATGGCGAGAGAGATGTCTCCGGGGGGATGCTACTCGATGATTACGAGCGAATGGGGAGCTGGACCAAACTTCCTGGGTCAAAGGCCACACCGAAGGACGAAAACCAGTTCCTCAACACAGGCATAACTGTACATCAATCTAGTCCACGAAACCGTCACACACAAACGCGTCGGAGTAGCTCTTCAAAACTCTTCCATTCACATTCCGACCCCCAACTTGTTGGTTCTCTGCGCAGACCATGTTCAAGTCGAGAGAATGTATGCATTACTGGTACATTGTCAAAGAGAAACAGAGAGATGAGTATGCCAGGTGGTTGGACTTTTGGTTCTTGAACAACGGACTCCACACATTACTACTAGTACTATAGCCGCACATGTATTTTAGTCACTCCAGGAGTTATAAGATAGATGGAACAACCAGATCATCGAGCGTGTCTGTCATTGACTTAGTCGCTCCTTATCATTTCGGGCTGAGGTCAATGTGTTGACTATTGTTGTGTCGTTGGAACGCCCTTGTGCTTGCTCTTGTCCTGCATTTGTGACAAGGTCAAAAGAAGAGTGGCAACATGGCCGACACACGATTCTACCTTTTAAAGCCTCGTGCTGCACCTCCCTTCTTGAAATCGCCGAATCCACACTCTTAACAATAATCGTCTCAACATGTCTTCAGAGGCGGAATCCAGTTCAAGCTCCAGGCGACGGTTGCCTTTTGATTATGTTTCGCCTTTCATGGACGAACTTGTGTCACCACACCGCCCTCCGCCACCTCAGTCGTCTACTGAGGAAGACGGCGTCCCGACGATCTCTCTTGCTGCATTCGCCGATATGTCTAGGGACGGGGTCGACGAGGGCCCTCAGCAGGGCTTAGTTGAGGGTCCCAGTTTGTTTACCAGGCCGATTTATCAGTCAACTGGAGAATGGGCATGGCTGAACGGTGTCACTATTGGGAACTCTACAGACAACACTAGCAAAACCGTCATTTCGGGTATGTTCGCTCCTCGGGATCTCCAGCTGCTCTGGATCTGACTCGTAAATAGAGGGCAGATCATTCAAGGTGACTTTGGCGAACGGCATGGCTGGTGACAAGAAAATTCATTATATCTCAAAATTGTGAGTTATCCGGGTGAGATACGTGCCTGCTAGCTCATCGAAATCCTAATAGCTGTAAAAATCACGATCCAGGACACTGGGACGGGTTCCTAACGGAGGTGCGCATTTGAAGGTTCATACGGTTGGGCCTGTCCCTGATGATATCCAGATCGCATTGTTCAAGCTCAATATACTACCTTCACAAGTGGCCCCCACCGTCATCGGTATCTACTGCGACGCAGGAAGAATGAGCATGGCGATGGCACCACCCCACCGCTCTTTCTGGATGCATGCGTCCCCAGAAATGCCGCATTCTCTCAAAGCTCGTTGTCTGGATGCCATCGATTTACTTCATAGCCACGGCATCCTTCATGGAGACCTTCGCCTCTGCAATGTGCTGATTGGAGGGGATACCCAGGTCACAATTATAAATTACCAAAATAGCCGTTTGGTATTCCCAACCACACAGCCGAATCTTGGACTCGAACTCGCGACTCCTGCTGATTTTGCTCTGGAAATGAGGAAATTTCAATGGGCATTGGATTATCGTGGGGCGCGAACGCGAACGGAAGCAAGATTATCGGAGCTGACCAAGGAAGGAGACCTGACGAACCCAGCGCACCTCCGAGAGGTGCGCTTTATCTGCTCACTTAGACCTGACAAGGTTGAGCCGAAGCGATTCGTTATGCCAGATCAATCCACTGAGGATCTTGCTACGGAAGTTGGCCGCTTCATGGATAGCATAGATGAGTTCAAGGCGCAGGAACGTCAACACATAGCCGCTACCAATCCCCCACCACCTGCTCTCGTTGCAATCTCTACTCAGGCAGACCACACATCATCCATTACTCCTTCAGAGGCCAGCAGTCGATACAGCTTGCGGAGTCACGCCACAGACATCGCTTATTCTGACATGTCTTCTACGCCTCGGAAGCGAAAGCACGGCAGCCTTGAAGCAGCTTCCAGTAGCCGCCGACCAGCCAAGAGAGTTTGTTTCGGTGAATCAGTTATTACAGGTGAGTTGTCGCCCCAAAACCATCAGAACAATACTTACTGTACAGTTCAGGCTCGGATCATAGTGATACAGGTCCATCTTTAATCGGACCTAGCCCGTCTCCGCCTCGCTCTCCCAGTGAAGTTGGCGATATTCCCCATGACTCGAGGCGAAAGATAACTGAGGCGAACATCCAGCGGTGTCTTGAAATGGGGCTTCCTCATCCCGACGCTATAAGACGAGACCCCACAAATCCTTGTTGGCATGACCCCGATGTCATGGACTACATTGATCGATACAACCGCGACGCCCTGTTTAAGGCGTACTTGATGAAGCGTGAGCCCGACAAGGGGTTCAAGTTTCCTCAGCCTAGGCGGTCTCTCGGGGGTATCAAGCGCGCATTACGCACCATCGCTCACCCGCGGAGAATGGTAGCTCCTATACCCACGGACCGCGACACAGCATCGCTTAGCGAGAGAAGCCATGGGCAGAAAAGGAAACGGACAGACGATGGCGAGGATGTTCTGCAGGCAGAAAGCCCAGAGAAGCATAAAGAGCATCGGCGAAAAGCTCTTAAGACGTCACACGGTTCCTTGCATGGTTCCACACACAGTACGCTGCGAGGGATCTTGAAGCATCCCAGCTCAGTGATGCCAAGAATTCTTGCCAAAAGTCGACATACGTCGCAACGATTCAAATCGCCTCTTAGGAAAATGAAGGAGGGGTCTGCGCCGGGATCTATAATAAACAGCAAGTCCAGCGATTCAAACTCGAACATTCCAGAAGCACCCTCGTCACCGCGGGTATTCGAAAATGAACAGCCGACTTATACAGACATCGTGGCACGATGGGTTGGCGGGATTTTGAAGCTGCTTCGGTGATGTCCCTGGACTACTGGCATAGCCGAGCATTGACCACGAGCACACCTCACCAATATATAAGTCCTTTCACCCTGTTTTACTCGCATGGACAGGTCCTCTATTACCTAAGATAAGCGTCAACGGGAATCAGAAGCCCAACCTATCTCCACAAGACCTCTAGATCAAATGGTCAAGTGGTGTCTATCTGTCTGCTCCAGCGTTGGAGCGCAATGCGCATGCAAGATGGGTAAGAATGACGACAAGCAGAATTGGGTTAACTAACCCCATTAGCGTTTTGGCAGTAATTGTATCTTGAGTATTGTCTCGGTACGCGTTCGGCTCAACTGGAGCCTGAGATCGGTTCCAGTGCGGCGGTAAACTCCCTGCAGATGGACCCGTTGCACGCGCCAGTCCTATTAAGATCCACCGCCAATATGATTCGACCCACTGGACGCCCAATAAATCTCACCCATGGCCGGCGAAGACAACAACAAGGAATTTGGCAGCGAAAAAGTGACGATATCGAAGGACTCCATTCCAGATCCAGAATCGTTTCTGCATACCAATCGTAGGGATGAATTCACTGGGGAGGTCAAGCTTGTGCGACAGTTGAAGAATCGGCACATTGCCATGATTAGGTGTGTCTAACAGCGACTTGCATTCATTCAGTCATTCAAGTATCTGTAGTATTGGCGGTGTCATTGGCGTTGGTACGTAACGCGTATGGTTGCGTTCAAGGGAACATAGTTGACATAGTTTCTAAACAAAGGACTCTTTCTCGGGACTGCTACTGCCTTGAGGAATGGCGGGCCTGTTGGTACGAGGTGCTCATGTTCATTTTATCGCCTTGGATTCAACTATTGCTGGAGGTCTTTTGTTGGGCTATATGACGATGGGTACGATTTGTTACAGCGTTATGGTATGCCTTCATCATATTCGCAACTCCCAGCGATTGACACTCGGTGCAGATATCACTGGGAGAGATGGTTGCCTACCTTCCAATTCCTGGAGGCCATATCAAATTAGCCGAGCGTTTCGTAGACCCTGCCTTCTCGTTCACATTGGGATGGAACTATTGGTCATTATCCAGTCCCGCTTTCCTTTTATGCGGTCTTGACTCGACACTGGCTTAGGTATAACTGGACTATCATCCTCCCCGCCGAACTCAGTGCCGCTGCCATCCTCATTGGATTTTGGAGTGATGTCAACCCAGCTGTTTGGATAACCATCATCATGATCGTTACCATTACTCTCAATATGTTTGGTGCGGGTGTTTATGGGGAGGCCGAATTCATTTTCGCGTAAGTTCTATATCTCGGCGTGTACTTTGAGTACTGAATCATTTCCCGGTAGCTCTATCAAAGTCATCACCATTACTGGTCTCATCATTTTGGGTATCGTCCTCGACCTTGGAGGTATGCTGCCGTCTTTTATACCACGACGATGCTGACAAGGAATAGGTGGGCCAAACCATGACCGTATTGGGTTCCGGTACTGGAAGGATCCGGGACCTTTCGTCCAATTTGCTGATATAGCAGGCGCAAAGGGGCGATTTTTAGCTTGGTGGGCTGTCATGACACAAGCTGCATTCTCTTTCATTGGTACAGAAATCGTCGCAGTGAGTGTCTAACAATAGTATCGGAGCCTGCACAGAGCTCACGCGGTCTGCTTATACCCCAGATTGCCGCAGGAGAGGCCAAAAATCCCAGGCGCAACCTTCCAAAAGCCATAAGAAGAGTTTACATTCGTAAATTTTACGTTATTGTCTATGTGGAAAAGGGTTGACAATGTGGATTCTAGGAATTCTCCTCTTCTACATTGGAGGAACAACAGTGATTGGCCTTCTTGTGCCATACACGTCTTCGGGACTCGACCTTGCCGACGGCACCGCCGCGTCCTCTCCATTCGTCATTGCCATTCAGAAAGCTGGAATCAAAAGTCTGCCATCGGTGCGCCATCTTGTAGGCCAGCCTCAAGCAAACAACTCATCGTATTCTCAGATAATCAATGCCTGCTTGTTAACTTCGGCATGGTCAGCTGCATCAAGTGACCTTTACACCAGTTCTCGCGCACTTTGTAGGATACACAATTAAACAATGTCACGTCCTCATTTCTTACCAGTCGCCACTTACAGATGGCCTCGCTTCAGCTGGAAATGCTCCCAGGATATTCCTCAAAACATCTAAAAACGGTCTTCCTTATGTCTCCATCATTTTCTGCTCCCTGTTCTCCCTGCTGGCATATATGGGGACCAAAAAGGGGGCTGGAAGGGTTTTCAACTGGCTTGCCAATATGACCTCGATTGCAGGCCTTCTCACATGGTTTGGTATCTGCTTAACCTACATCCGTTTCTACAACGGCATGAAAGTCCAAGGATACGACAGAAGCAAATTGCCTTTTGCTTCGAAGTTACAACCTTACGCAGCTTGGTATGCCATGATCTTTTGTGTCTTGATTTGTATCGTTAGTGTCCATTCTTTCGTGTTTCATTTCCAAGCTAAAGTACGACACAATCTACAGTTCAGCGGATGGAAGGTCTTCTTAAGAGACCAATGGGCGACCGACACCTTTGTGACCAATTATTTACCTCTGGTTCTTTTCCCGACCTTGTATATTTGCGCCAAGCTGTATATCCGAAAACCAGTCGTCAAAGCCAAAGAAATGGATTTCATAACCGACATCGCTGAAATAGAAGCTGATACGTATGTTAATGTAAACTGAGAGCCTGCACGTACTGATCAACATGTGTAACAGCTATGATGAGCCCCCTCCAAGGAACAAGGCCGAAGCTTTCTGGCAGTGGCTGGTACGTTATTTTTACACTTGCTGTCGTGCGCGAATGGGGCTGACAAGATGTGTAGATGTGATTGAGGAACTACCATTCGAAGCACATGTATCATACTTGGTGAACTAGCAGATAAGGTTTCTGCGAGATTGTGGACTTATGCGACTGATATCTGGAGTAAGGCGCCAAAATCTAAAATAGGCTTTCAGAAGTCGAACGCGTCAGCTGGCAAGTGGTTTTCATGATCATATGGGTCTCTCGCACGCGTCACTTGTCATATGAATCTTATCTGCTATGCCCCATCCCAACTCCCCGCCCTCTCCGCGCCCCATACTCCACGACAATGACCACCATAGATAGCAAGGTGTTCTCCCCCGATACCGAGAAAGCGAGACACGGCGACGGAACAGACTCGTTCGTCGAAGGAAATCCAAGAGATGATCTCACTGGTGAAGTCAAACTCGTACGCCAGCTGAAGAATCGGCACATTGCGATGATCAGGTATGAGTTCGTCGCTCGCCCGGCGTTCCTTTCTCGCTTATTGGGCGTAGTATTGGTGGTGTTATCGGTACAGGTAGGTGATTGAGATGGCTCTTAGGCGCGTAACTGATAACGTTCCTCGAGGATTGTTTTTGGGAACCGCTACTGCTTTAAGGAACGGAGGGCCCATCGGTAACACCCCCGCTGCTCTTGGCCGATTTTCGAGTTAATACATTGATATCCAAGGTCTCCTACTCGGTTATATGACAATGGGCACGATCTGCTATAGCGTCATGGTATGCTCTGGAGACTAGCAGTCTTACCCGACTTACCTTCCGCTGTTACAGTTATCACTTGGTGAAATGGTTGCGTACCTTCCCATCCCAGGTGGCCACATCACACTGGCAGAGCGTTTTGTTGACCCTGCGCTTTCGTTTGCAATGGGATGGAACTACTGGTCGGTAGTCATTATCTACTGTCCCTGGCTATCTCCTTTATACATTCTTGCACCAGGTATAATTGGACTATAGTTCTCCCCGCCGAACTCAGTGCTGCTGCTGTTCTCATTAGCTTTTGGAGTGATGTCAATCCTGCTGTTTGGATAACAGTCACGATGATCGTCACTATCACTATCAACATGTTTGGTGCAGGTGTCTACGGCGAGGCGGAATTTATTTTTGCGTGAGTTTATAGAGACCTGCTGGGTGTTTGCTACTTACATACTTCTTTAAAGCTCGATCAAAGTTATCACCGTCGTTGGTCTCATTATTCTTGGGATCGTTCTTGACCTTGGAGGTTATATATCTCGTAATAATGTGGACTGTGACAACATTGATGATTACCGTTATACAGGTGGGCCCAACCATGACCGTCTCGGTTTCCGTTACTGGAAACATCCGGGACCATTTGCCCAGTATTCCGGTATCTCAGGCTCGAAGGGTCGCTTCCTGGCATGGTGGGCGGTCATGACACAAGCTGCGTTCTCTTTCATCGGCACAGAAATTGTTGCAGTAAGTAACCGACCCGTTGATGTCTTGATCTGAAGTGGATCTGAAGCTTGCACAATAGATTGCTGCGGGGGAAGCTAAAAACCCTAGGCGCAACCTCCCCAAAGCCATAAGAAGGGTTTATATTCGTTCGTACGCCTCGCGTTTTCACAGGTTGTCCATCATTACACCCCGTCTTTAGGAATCCTTCTCTTTTATATCGGAGGAACTCTTGTCATCGGACTCTTAGTGCCATACACATCTAGAGGACTTAACCTCGGCGATGGGACTGCCGCGTCCTCGCCGTTTGTCATTGCCATTCAGAACGCTGGAATCAAGAGTCTACCATCGGTGCGTTGTTTTCTCGGTGCACTTCGAAGAAGCAATTTATTCTATTCACAGCTCATCAATGCTTGCTTGCTGACATCGGCGTGGTCGGCTGCATCGAGTGATCTGTACACTAGTTCTCGCGCCCTCTGTAAGCATAATTTGCCGCCATGTCTTACTCTTTACTGATTCCCATACAGACGGACTTGCTGCGGCGGGCAATGCTCCCAGTATTTTCCTCAAGACTTCCAAGAACGGACTTCCATTCGTCTCTCTTATCGTGTGTTCGCTTTTCAGCCTGCTTTCATATATGGGAGTCAGTGCTGGAGCTGGAAAAGTGTTTGTTTGGCTTTCCAACATGACCGCAGTTGCAGGCCTCCTTACGTGGTTTGGCATCTGCTTAACCTACATCCGATTCTACAATGGCATGAAAGTCCAAGGGTACGACAGAAGCAAATTACCTTTTGCCTCAAAATTACAACCTTATGCGGCTTGGTATGCTATGATTTTTTGTGCCCTAATTTGTCTAGTCAGTATCTTTCTTCTGCATTTGCTATCCAAATTAACGTGTATGGTATATCACAGTTCAGTGGATGGAAGGTCTTTCTCAAAGGACAATGGGATACTGCTAGCTTTGTGACAAACTACCTTCCTCTGGCTCTATTCCCAGTCTTGTACATTTCCGCCAAACTTATTACCAAGAGACCAATCGTGCAACTGCAAGACATGGACTTTGTGACGAACATCGCCGAAATCGAGGCCGCTACGTAAGTCCACATAGGGAGCTGTGAATACATTGTACCGATTACTTTTTGAACAGGTATGATGATCCCCCTCCAAGGAATAAAGCTGAAGCTTTCTGGCAATGGCTGGTGAGCTAATACTTATGGTACGCGCGACCAGGATTGATGCTTCGGACAGATGTAGTTATGACTGCCGCTGAGAACAACGATACTATCTGATAAATCCATATTTTTTAAGCTTTACACTATGTACATTCTATTTGGTATCGAAAATGGTTACGACTGTTCGGAGCAATGACTTTTGCGGTGATAGTACGATACGAGGATACAACAAGGTTATCATAAAGTACGTGAATGATTAGAGCATTCGAGCACTGCAGTCGATTGCATGCGAACATACGCTATCAGCGAATGGGATCCATGAATTAAACTTCTTGATACTCGGGAATACATATGGTGATGTAGATAAGACGTGAAAGTGAATGACGATGGTTGGGTGATCTACGTTTTGGAAGCAGGAATATGGAGATTAATTGCTATAGTGAATAAGTCAGCGAGCTTCACAAAGTGGAGACATTTAAAAATGCACCTCGATACCAGTTTAGTGCATCAGAAGGTGAAGGCGCATCAAAGTAGAGGATGGCTTTATTATCCACCAGTCGAAGTGCTAAGTTTTTGCTAATGAGAAACTTTCATCGAAGACAAGGAAAATGCATACCATTCCCATGAACAATGCTGGCTGGCTGGGGTAATGTCTGCATCCTTAGAACTGCCCACAAATCTACGAAAGAGGCCGGATCTTGGCCTTCCGACGGATCGCGACACAAGACCAGCAAGTCGTTGCACAGGATACCGACCAACGCCCGAGGTGTCAACTCTGGGGCCAGACAATCTACTTGCACGGTAGATGCGTCGCCTTGTGCATTGATAGCTTCGAACGAGACCATCGCCTTCCGTACAACACGAGTGAGAAGGAGAGGCCCGTCCATAATGAGACGCCTATGAATGTTGGTCATCCGTCAAACGTAGTAATCACAAAAATGACCTTACCGATGTGGTTGAACAAGCGGGCTAGGGAATTTCCCTCGTATTCGGGCTTGCCACTGGACAAGTTTTCGTCGTGATTCTGACTCACGTTTGCCTTCGTTCATGTTGTTTGCCAGAGACGATATCTCTGCCAGCGCCTGTTCCAGGGGATCATCCATATACTCGTAAGTCGGAGGCGTGCTCCTGAGCAACTCTTCTAACTGAAAAAAAAGTCAAAGGAGGCAGACGGAGCAATTCGAACCAAAATACGCACCAGCAATCGGTACCGAGGTATTCTTTGAACGGGGAGAAGCAGAAATCCTTCCAAATTCAGCTGCGAGTGCCGGGGATTCATGCGGCAGCGTTTCAAATATGTTTTGATCCGTCTGCGCTGGCTTGTTGAAAGATTGGGGACCCCAGTGGCTGCTGGTCCGCCATCTGCGACCACGCCAGGAGCAGAGACAGAAGACATGCTCAAACCGAGTCCCACGAGCTGAGCTGTGCTGGAGGTTGGCGAGATTGCAGATGTTGCTGGGCTCGCCCCTGGGGTGTTACGTTCCGCTGTCCAGTATTTGACACGCTGAACCGAACTATCGAAATTACTGTTGGGAAGGATGTAAACACATTGACGTAGGTGTGCTGAGAAAGCTGCAAAAAAATCTTACTTGATGTAACTCGAATACATCCTCATGAAAGCAGCGTGCTTAAGGAACATGTTCCCCACCGCTTTCACTACATTCAGCGACAATTGGCCGTCGGGGTCGGCTTGTTGCAGTTCCTCGGCGGATTTCATGAGCGGAGCTGCTGCGACCTCCAACGCTGGTAGGAAGCTGTCTTTATGGAACGAGAAAAGCGCATCAATGCCAGCAAAAACAAGCTTTCGTTCTGACGCAGGAACGACGGTGTCTTTAGATCCAACACTACCCAAGATGTTGACTGGAGCACAACCAGGTTTGATATAGATATCAACCAGCTCTTGCAGGCCTTTGACGTAGGTTCTTTCAGTCCTGGGTGAAAAGGGTCTGCTCAGCGACAACTTTGATAGGAGAAATGCCTCTACTTACACCACAATTTCTCGGACTATCATGGCCCGCTTTCCTTTGTCGTCTTTGAATTTACGCTCTTCCGAAGATCCAGTGCTATCCGTCGTAGCAACACTAAGGGTTTGCGCAGAGCTCCCACTCCGTAGACCAGCCATAGATTCCGTGGAGCGAAGCTGCCCAGTCGAATCCGACGATGCCGTAGAGCCGCTTAAAGCCACCGATACTACTCGTTGGCCATCTACCATGGTTGGCCGTCTCGAACGAGGGGTCAGAACATCATCCGTTGAGGCGCCGTACATGCTCAGGGGATTGGTCTGCTGAGACAATCCCAAGTCATTCATGTCCTTGAGATAGGCCATAACGGATCGAAGGGCTCTCATGTAAGACTCGCGGGCACGTTCCTCTTCTCTACGCAGGTATTGTTCACTGTCCACCACAGGGCTTGGCGTTGTCACCCTCGGCTCAACATCGTCGCCGCTATTCACAGCCGTTAATCCGGGTACGAAGGGTGCCAATTCGGGGATAGGTATATTAAGAGAAAGAGCTCCTGGAGCCTCGATCGGAAGGAAACTTCGACGCTTAGCAGTTCTGGGAAGCGGGGAGGGGGGCGCTAATAGGTTCGGAGATGCCACAGTTGGTGACAACACTTTTAACATATCTTGAGAAGCTTTCCGTTGTATATGGGGAGGAGAATCAGAGTAGGAGAATTCGGGTTTGAGGCTGTCCAAGATGCCTGTCGTGGAAAACCGCAAATCAATTTGCGGTGTCTTGTTCGACCGCTCAGGCGTTGACACAGTGGGCGCGCCTAGACTTCGTGATGTCGATAATGTCCCAGCCGAAGTATGCGGTCTAGGACCGACACGGTTTGAAATAACTGGAGGAGCAGGTGAATCTGTTCTCATCTTGCCCATCGACATCTTCTTCAAGAAACCCCAGCGACTCCCCTTTTCTTTCCCATCCTTTGTTGACCGGGCTCGGATAGGGTACCTCCCATCTTGGATATCCTGAGTCGTGGGTTTATGGGGAGGAGAGGAGGTATTGCCGCGTACGAAAGACACGCGATTGGCGTTGATGGAAGATGATGCATCGTCTACAATATCTGGAGGGTTGTCCCACAACGATCTTGTAAGCTGCGGTCGTATTCCACTGCTTGCAGAACGCGACGGACTGCTACCAGGCACTGGGCTCGGTCCCATGGTAGCGAACCGCTTCGCCATTGCAGGACGTTCAGGTGAATCAGAAGTCGTGCTCAATAGGTTTGAGCTTGAAGCTGATGTGGCGTAATGAGCTAGTCCGGGTCGAACAGGAGGTGAGGGGCCCAGCTGCGTAGAAAGAAGCCCAGTTCCTTTACCGCGCTGGAGATCGCCAGCACTCTTCATCTTGCGCAACTCACGGTCAGCAGGGCGACCAGGGTCTTCCGGGGTTTTCGGGACAGGTTCCTGTTGGTTTCCAGGCGGTTGATTGGTCTTCGATGCCTTTGACTGTTCAAAATGTGCGCGATTTGGTGTTGTCCGTGTGCGCGTAAGTCCACGCGTTTGAGTAGGTGCAGGGGGGTTCAAGGGTAAAGGAGAAGTCACTGATCGGCCAAGCACAGGAGCAGCGCGGGCGGGGGTGATGGTGTGATCTTCGTCCTCAGGTGAGAAAGATTCGTCGTCAAGACCAGCGCTCGGAGGCCCAGAATCGGACAAGTCGTCGGTGTCTGTATTGTCTGTCTCTGCCTCAATAGAAGAGCCCCGGATACTCGCAGAGGGTAGAGGAAACACGGGCGTCGACGGGGGATACATGGGTGACATTGGTATCTTTGCCAGCAGAGGTTCAACCAATGCTTTCCATGGTCCTTGGAAGGGATTTCCATCGATACATAAGGTTTTTAATGCGGGGAGAAGGCATAGCCAACTGGGCAGAGCATGTAGCTTGTTCTTCCGAACACTTATAGTGTGGAGCTTGTCGAGATCGACAAGGGTGTCAGGCAATGTGCTGATTCCGGTCGAATCAGCTATGATGACGCGAAGATTAATCAAATCGGCGAGGAAGACTGGGAGGACACGAAGAGGGTTAAAAGCAATATTTAGTTCTTCAAGATTTTCGCAAATAGCGAGAACCGGGGGCAAAGCACCCAGGAAGTTGGCCGAAATATCTAAAGCCAGAAGGCTGTGGCATATTTGCGGTAGAGTCGACGTCAAAAAGCCAGGCATTGCGTTCGGAGTGCTAGATGATCCTATGAGAAGATGTGTGGTGCCTAAAAATTATGAGATGCTGTATGCGTTGCCTTTCAGAAGAATATTCACCTGGAGGCACGTTGAGTTGCACGATGGGAACACTGTCACCGTGAACAATCAGACCACGGCCCTCCTCTGCAATAACAACAGCAGAAGTCCGCTCCTCTTCCTTCTCTTCCTCCTCTTCATCGTCGAGAGGATGATCATCGTCCGTTTCTTCTTCACTCATCCCAGTTTCGTCCCTTTCGTCCACCGCCTGCCAACCCATGTCATAGCTCGGCTTTTGTTGAAGTTTCGGAGGGGCATTCTCCTGCGCAATGCCCGGGTTAATATTGCCAATGGAAGATGATCGCGATCGGACGCTCGCTGAGTAGGTCTCGGACCAGCGTGATTGGTCGACTGGGGCTCGTGATTGAATTCCTCGAGCGGACGAGGATGAATTTGGGTCATTAGCAAGGAGCCGAACGACAGCATCAGATGTGATTCCGACACCGAGGGAATCGTCGTCCCCAGAGGCTACATGAACATGACCATAATCTCCTGACGCTAGGGCACTTCCCGAGCTTGTGTACGCAGACGATCTTGTAGATGACGAGCCTGCGGAAGAGAGGGCTGGCAAGCTATTGAGGTGATAGTGAGGAGGTCGAAAGGGATATGGATCCGGGAACTGCGATGGGTCAGGTAGGGGCATGGGAGGCTTTGGGGGGCGAGCAAAAGAGGTGGGAGAGGGGTGGGCGTCGGAAAGAGGGGAATCTATGGAATAAAGACTGGTTAGGGCGGTTGTAGAGAGTGAATGGGAATCGGAGGAGGGCGACCAGTGATCGTCAGACGCGGAAGGGGTGGGTGCACGTGGACGACCATAAGAGCTGGGCGACAAAGGCGACGGTGGGAGCGCGGCCGACGGATGTTCTCGCAAATACTCGAGATGTTGCTCTAAAGAACCAGCGTCAGATTGGACGACGAGTGAAGAAGTCATAAAGAAGAGAAGAAAGAGAAGAAAAGCAGGAGGACAGGATGGCAATTAGAATGCAATATCCCATCATCCCGCTGGCCGGCCCCTGACTGGTAACAAAACACCTCCTGTCAGCCTATCTACGTACCGGTCCACGATTCTTTGGGCATGGCTGGTAACGGTTTCTCCCTCCGCTGTCCAGTCGATGTCGTGCGTGGTCCAAGTTGGATGTCACTGCTGCAGGTGTGCAATTCTTTCCCATCACTCTTCCACGCTACACCGACTGATTCCACTCACATTGTTTGATTGTCCATTTGCTCCCGACAGTCCGTGACCAACGCCTTGAGACCTGCGAAAACGAGTGTGAAGGGAAGAGGTTTGTTTGCGTTTATAACTTCCCCTGTAATTTTGTTGTACTGAAGGTTATGATTGAAACGTTACGATGCCGTTAATCGGTTAGTCACTTCGATGGACCTGGCGCCCACGCCCTAGCTCAAAGTTGATCTACGTCCGATATCTTCGTTTTCAGGTCGTTCCTCAACCGACAATGTACTGTTGTGCTACGCGGACATTCGTTTCAATCAGATCCGTCGTCGACTTGTCCTTTCACTATGATTTATCCAGCTCTAAACCCCTACTCTCGCGATCAATTAAAACTACCGCTCAAAGTCAAAGCTTGACATTCCACAGATCAGTCGTCTGGCGTCTACTTGGAGTCAAAAAGAATGCCCTCCACCTTCGCGATCGTGAAGCATCACTCTGCCTCTGCATGCCCATCTTTTTGCTGCGTGATCGTTGCTACATGTTTAACACTTGCAAAGCCCCGCATTTGGCAGGTCTGCCCGAAGCAGTCATAAAATCCAAGATGATAATGTTACAGGATGATATCCATATGGCGGATGGGGCAGTGACGAGACCGGAATTAGCGTAGCTGTAAATGGAGATCCCGCACACGTCAGTGAACATCGATAGATATTTGGGGTATGATATTGTTACCTGGTTAGAAATCATACAGGTCTGGTCGATCTGCTCGGAACGCAACTTTCTTTTTCTGCTTCTTGGGCTTTGGTTGTGGACCATCCGTTGCCTTATCATCTCCATCAAATCCAAAGAGACCTGGCTTCTGTACTTCGGAGTCTTCCACTGCAACTTCGATAGCAGCGAAGGCAGTCTTCTTTGTACGACCGTCTTCGTCCACCTGGCTCGTGACGTGATCATGCGCGTCGCCAGTCGTCTCGAGGGTGGTAGACGATGGAGTCGTGCGCCGCTCTCCAACTCCTCCTTCGATGTCAAGGTGTAGGGTTTCGAAGATCAGGCGTTTCCTAGTGGACTTGTACGTAAGATTATTTTCGCCGCTACCCCCAGTACTCCCAGAAGCAGCAGAGAGTCCACGTAGTGTGGAGAATTTATCACTGGGGGGTATAAGCGTATGGGGAGCCGGTAAAGTATGGATGTGGAGAAGACCGTGATGATTAGGGAAAGTTGCCGTAAGTGCAGGGTCAGCTATACGTATACAGTAAAAATCCTTTTTAGTTCAGCCATTGCCGAAAAGATGGTAAAACACCCACCAGAGAACGCTGACAAGGTAAGCGCCGCATCCGTGACCCAGCCAAGCCTTTGGAGCCAACCGCTGCCTCCCCATGATTCCGTGGAGAGATGAGGAGCGAGGCTCAAAGAGGCACATACACGATGTTGGCGCAGGACAGCTCGAAGAGAGTGCAAGAAGTATAAAACATCCTATAAAACATTTACTTTCTGACCATATAAGAATCCTTGTTATTTGACTCACTTGAGGTTTGAGTTCCCCCCAGGGAGGCGATCCTAACGAAGGAATGCATATACGAAGCGGAGCGGACGATGATTGTGCCTCTGATGTTCCGGACTCGAGGATGTCCGTGATATCACGCAGGACCTTGAACGTCGAGATCCGCTCTGAGCCGGACGAATGGGGGTTGATGAACGACAATTGTCCTGATCGAAGACCGCCCTCGATTACGGACACAGGTACGCGGTTGGTCAGGTCGAAGTTATGGCAATAATCATCTGTGGACTGTAGAGTCAGATGAAGGTGAGTATGGCGGATTACAGGACCACCTGAAAGACTTGCATGAGAAGACGCTGAGACTGTGGTTTGAAAAGGTTTCATTTGTTCATATCGCCATGCAATCTTGATCTTTTGGTCCTCCTGAGAGCCAGATTTTTCCTCGTCCTCATCTACTATTGGCTGGGGAACAACTCCATTTCTGCCCCGGGGAAGCCACATGATATCCTTCGCAAACGCTTCTGCATTGCTGTCAATGATACAAAGACGATGCTGGCAGTTAAGACCCTGAGCAACAAAATACTTTTGGACAAGATCACCGTATGACGAGTGGAGGTCTGGTGCAGCGATGAGCAAGGAGCACGATAAGGGTAATCCGCCACCCAGAATGTCGTCCAAAGATGGGATGCCAGTGGAAGTAATCAACGTCGAAGATGCTGCGGGAGAAGGACGAGTCCCGGGGTGCGCTTGCGGTGCCTTGCTTGAGCCTTTGCGTTTAAAGGAGGACATGTCAGTTTACGATTACCACTAGATATGATCTATAGAATTCTGCCAGGGTGACCGTCAACAAGGCCAAATAGTTTCGATCAGTCGCGACCCCGTCCTCAAATGCTCACACCGGATACCTTGAGAATATCAAGTGAAGCCGTTGAGGTGTACCGCTTGCCAGTTATCTCCCTGCGTTCTATGTTTCATGGAACTTAGCCGCTTACATGCATTGAGAAGCTCGTGGCATATGGCTTTTCACCGTTGGTCATCTCGATGGCTTTCTGACTTTCATTCAACTTCTTGGCAAGATAGGGGCAAATATGCTGGCAAGACGGGTCTACATGTGCGTTGAACCAAATTATCACGTTCTGGTCACAGCTGATGCTTCAAATAGCTACTCAATTTGGGTTGCGCAATCCACCTCATCTCAGAATACGTTGGGAGGCCTTCCACCGTGAATCACATCCTTTCTTGACGACGTAAACTGTTAACGTGACGTATAGATGTCAGGCCCGTCTATGCTCCCAACCCTTGCCCACGAAGGAGAGCTCGTCATCGAGGATCGCTTGTCATATCGGCTCTTCCCAGAACGTCTCTCGCGTGGTGACCTTGTGATCCTACAATCCCCTCTGGAACCTGGTCGCGTCATCTGCAAGAGGATTCTTGGCATGCCCGGTGATATAGTGTGTGTAGATCCGACTGGGGAGCTGGCCCCTTCCATAGAGCATGTCATAGTCCCGAAGGGTCACGTTTGGATCAGTGGCGACAATGCTGCATATTCTAGGGATTCCCGAGAGTACGGTCCTGTACCTATCTCCTTGATTCAAGGGAGGTTATTCGCCAGAGTCAGTTGCTTTGACTTTCTCAAGCAACTTTGTTAACTATTTTGGTTTAGATCTGGCCCCTGCAGAAGGCCACTATCTTTCGTAATCCTACGACCTTCCTGGAATAACAGCTTCTAAGGCCAAAATACCATAATAACCCGTTGTATGACCCTGGACATGGTGTGCAGCACGAACCCGTTGCCTAAGCGTTGTTGGTACCCTTCCTGCCCACTTCTAGATTGATTGTATGGCTCGTATCGTTCAGATGGCTACTTTGAAAAATTCATTGAATATCCCCCTTGCCCATTTGGCTCGAACTTGAAATTGTCCGTGGATAGACCAAAGTTCCCTGAATTAAACACAGTCGAAACCGTGACACAATCGCTGAACCAACGATCTCATGGCGTACCTAGAATGCTGTTCCCGAGACCTTTCAGTTTACCCACATTTCTGCTGTTTCTTGCTTTTGCGCCGCCTCAATTCTAGGTGTCAGGGACCTCAGAGATCGATTTGCATCCTGAAATTGGGAAGAAGTTGGCGGGAGGAGGTTGAGAAGAGCAGTGTAATCTTCGCTACGTCAGTTGTGTATACTGGTCATATATTGTGGAACGCCACCTTCTTTGGGCAGCAGTCAACGACGACCACGAATTTACGGTCTCGTTGGAGGAAGCACGTCTTTGAAGGGCTTTCACGTATCGGGGATCATCGATCAGGGCTGGAACGTGTTATTCTTCAATCCTTTTCAAGGTGACAAGGTTGATTCAGACCTTGTGAACAGGCATCTATGGCTTGCTTATGGTCACCCTTACAAATGGAGGGTTAGTCGCAGAACTGTTATTCCACCAGCGAACCATGTAGATACCAGCTTGACAAAGCATGCCCCGATGTTCGCAATTCAACGCAGCGCGAAGTTTGGCACATTCATCTAGCTCTACCCCCGAAAAAGCTTGATGATCACTCTGCGCCGTCTGAGCCGCATGCTCATCTTTGACAACGTCGTTGACCTTCGTCCCTTCTTCAACAGTTGCTTCCTCGGGGGAGACTTCCCCGTCTAGGTGGACGGCTTCTGCTCTTGTGATTCGTTTTGGAAGTTGTCCAAGACCGGATTGGTACGCGACCAGTGCCTCGTTCCATTGACTGGCGCGGAAGTAGTCATTTCCTTCGCTTTTCAGATCCTCAGCGATGCGCAAAGACGCCTATAAAAAAGATCAGATTTCGGTGTGCCACTAACGAGTCGACAAACCGTGATATCAAGCGGGTCATTGTCGTCCAGTGTGGTACCCGCAGATAGTGGTGGAGTGGTGGGAAGATCAGCCATCGGTTGTTGCCGAAGAGGAAGCTCGTCTGGATTGGTCTCGATCGTTGTAATTATAGAGTACAACTGGCAGTTCTTGCCCGCAACCCATGATGAGAATTTCGGTTCTGGGCGATATATAAGGGGCCACAAATTTTGGGGAGGCTGTAAGTCTCTTTGACAACCTACTTTCAGACATGCCTAGCATCAACGACAGTAAATGTGTTCTAATTACTGGCGCCACAGCTGGTATTGGTCGCGCTCTTGCTCTTGCCATCTCCGATTTGCCGACATGCCCTGAAGTTATCGCTGCCGGCCGTCGCCAAGATCGTTTAGACGAGTTGGCTAAATCCAATCTCTTCACCGTTCAAGTCGATTTGGATACTGATAGGATTCATTGCATAAATTTGTTGATAATATTCTCGACAAACATCCCAACGTGCGTATTCTCCGATGGCCTATTCGAATTCACTCGGCATCTGAACATGTCGCTAGCTGGATACAATCATTCTCTGTGCTGGAAGTACAGCATGAATTCGATTTCAAGAAGCAGGTTGACTTGGATAGTGCGAAATCTTGAATGCCGTACCGTCTATATACACTGACCCTCTGAGGTTTTTAGAGCTGATTAGCGAATTAACATCAATTATATTTCGGTGGTATCAATCATTTCACTTTTCATGTCCCATTTCTGGAAGCTTGCGGTCAGTTCTGTCAACTGACCTTTTCTAGCTTGTTAAATGGATCTTATTGCAGGCTCAGAATCGACCATGTTTCATTGTGCCTGTGACCTCCGCACTGGGGATTGTCCCTGCGCCACACGTGCCGAACTACTCTGCTTCTAAAGCAGCTTTGCGCAGTTTCAGCACTTCGCTCCAGGTGCAGCTTCGTAGAACGAATATTCACGTTCTTGAGATCATTCCACCGTATGTACATCTTGTCGAGAGAGTGCTCATACTGCTGACCGCGACCGTGGCTGTCTACTAGTCTTGTTGAATCTGAACTTCACGATGGCAAGTAGTTCCACTTGTATATACAGCCGACAACCGGCTGATGGTTGCCTTCCCACTGATAGCGTATGGAACAACAGAGAAGTTGTCAAAATTCTGGATGCCTCTAGACGAATATACAAAGATCATCTTGGAAGGGTTGAAGAATGGTGTTCCGTATATCACTGCAGGAACTGCCTCGGATGTCTTCACAAATTTTGATGCTGGTAAACTTGAACGTGTGGAGGCGCTTCAGAAATTTGCGGAGAACAGGTAACGACTAGTACACGGTGATGGTGTATTACATACTTTATATGTATAAAATATTCTCTACTATGCGTCTTCAATTTAATTATTCTTAGATTATCGATCACAAGGAAGTGGCGAAGAAAGTAGCAGGTTTCGTGGCGACAGCGTGCGTTAGTACTACTACTACTATGGTGATTCCCGATCAGGCAGGACACGCCACGACATGTGCAATCTCACATGATCGTATCATGATCTAACCGAAAATTTGATTTGATCGAAAAGAGTCATTATTAGAATCGTCGTCCTCCTCGAGTCAGTCGATATTTTGGCTGGATCGAAGTTCACGCTGACACTAAGCAATTGGATCTTATTTAGGTCTCTATTCCTCTCAAGATGCCCTCTCCAACATTCTGGCTTCGTTGTGAAACCAAGGAGTTCGAACGTCGAGCGGCGCTTACACCAACGACATCCAAAAAGCTCATCGATGCTGGTTTCACCATCTTAGTCGAACGCGACGAGCAGAGGATTTTCGATGACTCTGAATATGAAATGTAAGAGCATGTTGTTGTCCTTGATCTGTCTTGACGAGGGATGTCCCCAGGGTTGGTTGTAAATTGGTGGACAACAACTCTTGGCCTAATGCACCGACCGACGTACCGATTATCGGGTTGAAGGAACTGCAAGAATCGACCGACCCTCTGCCACATACCCACATACAATTCGCTCACTGCTTCAAACAGCAAGCTGGGTGGTCATCGGTCCTCACTCGTTTCCATCGTGGCGGTGGTGCCCTCTACGACCTCGAATTTCTGACAGATGCCACTGGTCGTCGGGTAGCCGCATTCGGATTTCATGCCGGGTTTGCAGGCGCTGCCGCCGGTGCTCTTGCACTGGCAGCGGACAGGAAGGGTGAGAAACTCGGCCTCCTGCAGCCGTTCCAAAACGAAGAAGACATGGTTAGCACCGTCAAGGGCCTGCTAGGAGGCAGCGGAAAGAGGGTCAAGGCCCTTGTCATCGGGGCTCTTGGCAGATGTGGTCGAGGTGCAGTTGATCTGTTCAGAAAGATCGGCCTTGATGAGTACGTGTGCCCTACGGTTTGATCCCTATACAAGTCACCTATATCGTTATTTATAGAGACGACATCATCAAGTGGGATCTTGACGAGACCGCAAAGGGTGGCCCTTTCCCTGAAATACTCGACGTCGACATCTTCGTCAATTGCATTTACCTCAACTCCAAGATACCCTCCTTCATCAACCACGACACTATCCGCGCAGCGGGCAAGCAGCGCAGACTATCTGTCGTTGTGGATGTTAGTTGCGATACCACCAATCCTTTCAATCCTATTCCGATCTACAGCATCAACACGACGTTCTCTGAGCCTACTGTAGCTGTTGAAGTTGGGTAAGCTACCGCCATTTCTCATCAACGTTTTTTAAAAACAAATCTCAATCATA
>JACGCN010000084.1:0-86923 GCA_014905825.1 Lyophyllum atratum | reverse complement strand
AACTTCACGACGAGACAGTGAAGAATTGCCCCGACTGCAGGCTTCCATCGTGCGGTGTGCATCAACTCGTCACACTACGCCACCACCTGGATCGACGCCACGCGTGTCAGCTGATGGCCTAACAAAAGCCACCGTAAGCCGAAGAATTCTATCCAACTACGCAGCTCCGTACGCGTGCCTTCGTGCCAGCCCGCTTGTTTGTCCAATCAGGCGCTGGCGTTGAACTAAGCACCCTGCGCATGCAACGCGATTGGAAGGGAAGACTGTCAATGCTCTGAGTTATGAACGTGCTATTGCGGTAGGTCTGAATTACTCTATTTTGGGACGCGCGGACTAAATAGTTCCTCAAGATAATCAAATGTGAGAGAGTACCTCCGTCTTGCGCCTCATTTTGACAACATGTGAATAGCTTACCCTCACGAGATAACAACTGAGAATTTCAAAGAGGTTGTACGGCTGCCCCACTTAGGGGAGAAGATATTATCAAAGGTGATCAAGTTATTACTACTTGCACTTGAAGTGGTATTGATCTGGAACAGATAAAAGAATTATGGAATCTGGAGTCATCGAGGAAAGCCGTACGTTCCTTAAATAATTATGCCCTTTCCTAAGGAGTAATACCAACAAGAAACAATACGCAAATCCGAGCGGTTTCAGTCGCTCAAGGCTTCACAACTATCCACGGCGTAGGTCCTACGACAGCGCGGATGTTATACAGTATCGGCCTTCGGACACTTGAAGACATGGAACGCTACTATGACGTGCCGTCGGCGACGACGGGTCCCAAGCTCGAAGACGAATGTTATATTTACGCCAAATGGACGACGTGTCCCAAGAACGGAGCGATTACCCGATCTCTCTATCAAACAGCGCTGGTCCTGCGGAATGACTTGGCAGTCCCATACCCATCGACGAGGTTGAAGAAATGCATGCCGTTGTCATGGCTGAACTGGAAGAGCTCAGCGTGGGTGTGTTAGCACCATCGTTGGCGGGTAGGTTCGAATCGTCCAGGCAATGTACGCGTACGCCTGATGCATATAATAGGCATCGCCGCGGAAAACCGCAGAGCAATGACGTTGACATCGTCATCAGCCATCCGGACATCCGAAGCGGTGGCGAGCGAGTCAAGGGTCTGTGTAAGAGCTCGTTCACAGGCTTTACGACCGTGGTACGTGTTTATCTCAGTCTGGGAAATAGCTCCCTCACGAAGTATACCGGCATAGGTCTAGTTACCCATGTGACGCGTGAGCATACGCCCCAGCCGATAAGATGGTCTAGTTCACACAGTTACGCTGTTCACACAGATCTATCTGGCTTTCACGAACATAACGCGCTACGGACCACTCATTGGGACTCGCTTGAGAAGGCGTTGACTGTGTTCAAGTTCCCATCAGACGGCAAACAGGAAACGTTACATCGCAGGCTTGATCTAATCTTCGCGGCACCCGAGGCCCATTGGAGTGCCGTGGTCGGGTGGTAAAGTCCTTTGAGAGATCCTTTTACTATTGCTGAAATCAGGAACAGGACGGTTCAAAAATGTTCGAACGGGACCTGCGACTGTGGGCTAAGAAAGAGAAGTATGTCGTTGCCAGGCTATCATTCATGGGATATATCTAATCCGTCCTTCAAGAGGGATGAAATTCGACAGTTCCGGAATGTATGTCGCCTATCCCTATGTGGACGGACGAAATAACAAGGTATTGCCAGAACCCGCCGACACGATTCAAAAATGTTCTTCCCAAAGAGTGAAAAAGAGGTATTTGAACTATTTGGTGGAATGGATCGATCCAGCGTTTCGGAACGCGGATGTATGATGAAGAAGCCTGTAATCCTTCGTCGTTTTAATGATTGATATGCGGGTTTGATTACATTGATTGAAGAAGGTCAGTTTGCGAATGCTGGGATGCCGGTCATCGCTTTTCCAAGGATGAGGGCATGAATGTCCTGTGAAAGGAGTCAGGGAACCTCAATAAACGATGATAATATGACAAACATTTGTGCCTGAGAGAGAGCTTGTCAATAGATATTTAACGGGTCCAGAACACTTAAGCTCACCTTCATAAGTGTTGGTGACCTGAAGATTCGCGACATGCCGCCCAACATGGTATCTAGATGCAAATCATATAAATTCTTGCACGCAGCACTCGTTCAGACTTGACTCACTCGTCAGCACAAGCATTACCGCCCAAAATGTCAAGAACAACTCGGGAATGCTGCAATGCCTTGCCGCAGTTGTTCTTTTTCACGAGGCTAATCATCTCCGGTGCAAGCTTACCCTCGTCCTTCAGCCTACCTACCTGCAAGCTGGCCAGGAGTCCGAGGGTGACTCAGTCTGGGCCTCGACGAGCTTTTGAACAAGTGGAAGGATGCAGCGGTCGTTGAACTGGTGTCGCTCGAGGGCGTATGCCCGAGTCCTGTGACACAGTCTTCGAGCGCACCCATAACACCCCATGATCCCAAACCTAAACACCCAAAATCATAAGATGACTCAAGAAGCGCGGACATGCGCACCGAGCCGAGTTCAAACATGAGAAAGGTGAGCCCAAGCCCCTGGTCTTTGGCAACAGGGCGTCATGGGACTTTAACGGAATCCATAAAGATAGAACCCGTGAGCGAAGCACGAAGTGCGAGTTTATTCTTGATTGGGGAGCGCTGAGACCCTTAGACCCTGAAGTTTACTTTCAGTATCTGCAAGATTAGGGTGATTGATAGCAGTGGCGTACTTGTCCAGCAAGAAACCGCGGATTTTGTTGTCCCATTTACAATTTGCCCAAACTACGAAGACATCGCTGTCAAAGTGTTAGATTTGACTCGCGTGCCGGGCGGACCAAGCTTACGCGACGGGTGCGTTAGAAATCCATGTTTTGCTTCCGTTGATTATGAATCCACCATCCTTCTTCAGCTGTGTTTCCATTCCTGCGGATCTGAGCCATGGTTGGGCGGTAAGACCCTGCTTTGAGTGTTAATCTAGTTGGCGCACTGCAAGGAATAACACATACGAAAGCACCGATAATCTCTCCCTTGGCTGTACAAAGATTAGTAAATCAAAGAATGCTGCGGGAATGCGATCAACCTAGTCGAGGGAGATATTTCTCTTTCTGCGCCTCTGTCCCAAACTCATTGATAGCATGACCAACGACGACTGCACGGAAGCTGTTGAACGGTATCCTGAGTCGACTCTGGAACAAATTTTTATGAAGGATTCTCCAAAGTGTTTGCATCACCACTGACCTCTCGATCTCCCTCGCAATCAAGCCGTAAGCAACGTTGCTTGCGCCTGCACAACCATAACCTGTGATCGTAGGGCCAAGCAGTCCAAGCGCACCCATTTCAGGGATAATGTCATGGTTAAATTCTTTATATGACGAGGAAACGACGCGTCGTAAATCAGCGGAACACTCGGGAGGACGTCGGATCTTCTACTCGCCTTCCGTCCTCCACCCATGCAGAACTCGGGGAAGAAGTTTCTCCTACTGAGACGTCAGTACTTTACAAGAGAAAAGAGGGTGAGCCTGTTTGCCTGGCAGTAGTCGCGCGCTGTGTCCCTTTAACAACAGGTTAACTAAGAAATTAAGTCAAGGGGTTACGGATGGGATTCACCGAATTGCAACTTCGTCCTCAGTCAACAGAGATTCGAGGTTCAAGGGATCCTAAGGTGCCAATGTTCATATCCTCACACGAGTATCTTTCTTTGGACTATACCTCCCATTGGAACTTTGCCAAACCTATTGATAGTCAATTGACGCGTAGAACGGAGTTACTGGAAATGGTCTACCAGTCGAGGCTGCGCGGCGGCTGGCAACGGTCTGCTTCAGCGAGGTTTGGATAATGCGAGCTGGACCAGTGCGAGAGAGGCGAAACATGGTAGAGGGGTGTAGTGCTAGGTGGGAACGGGTTGAGGAGTGGGGACGGAACTAATTACAACTCTGCTGGGGAACGGAATTGCCGGTATATCACGTGATCGGGTCATGGCATCTACTGGCACTGCCGTAGGCCCGTCGCCGTGGGTTTTGGCAGGCTCCCTCAGGTGCATACTTGGAAGTAGGGGAGGGCTCGTAAGGGCTCGTATCGAAGCACAATGATGCATGAACGATAGAGTTTGAGAGGTTCAGAGTTTTCACGAAAGATCCGAAGTCAAATGCAGCCAGAACTCAGAACTCAAGGTCATCGGGACAAGTAGGTGCCGCAGGTAAAATAAAATGTTGTTAGTACCGTCGATCCTGTTCGCGATTCTCCCATGTATTCATTATATCACGGTTGCGCATGTAAACATATCATATTGCCGTATACGATACGAAATGAGGAAGGCCATGTGTGTACAAAACGGTTCAGATGTTCGAGGGGTAAAGCATCTACCAAGCAATCAATATACGCAGAGAGTCGTAATCGAGGCACAATTACGCACCACTCGGACGGCGGCACCGAATGCGCGAGGGGGTAGGTTATGGCGGAATTTTGATTTTACGACGCCTGATGAACCGTGCGGCCTTGTCACACGTCTGATATGTGGCGAGCGATGAGTTGGGGTGATACGTAGAGACTCGATAATTTGCTCACCCCCAGATGACTCGTACTTTAGTACCCCGGATCTCGCGTTTGCCCTTGTAAACGAAGGCGACACGCTGCAATATCATGAGGTGGGTTCAAGGAATATGGGAGGGGCAAACGGACCTTTCCAAGGTAGAACTGAGCGTCCTCCTTCGTCGCAACACCCTCAATCTGTATCAGCGATGTGTTGGGGCGGGTGTTGCGCGCGCGTTTGTGGCCCAATACGCGGCCTTTGCTGTACAGTCTGCGGAACGAAAGGTTTCAGCACATCGAGCGCCAGTATTGGAGAATGCGAGGGTTGAAACGTCGGAAGGTGCAAGCTCGGCCAAGATTTGGCTATTTCGTGAAGCGTCATCCTGTACTGTCTGAAGCAATCCATCTCTTCCACTCCGCCCAGATCCTCCATCCAAGCGCTAGACCAGCCGCAAGCCTTCAGAGCGATTCTCACCTAGTAGAGCCCATTTTGAATCTTGAGGTGTGCCGACGCCGTTGAAATCTTGAGGGGGGTTTTGCGTACAGTGACCAAAATTGCGAGGACGGGTGCGACAACTTTGGATCCAAACAATGACAAACAGATTCGGTCCCTCTCCTCAATCCTCGTTCGTTGTCAACATATTCATTGCAGCTAACGTGGGCATAAAGATAGGGTAAGAAGCAAAGGCAAGGCTTGTTTATTATGTCTATATACTAGAATAATTGGAGAAGAAATTAGAGATCTTGTCCTTGACCGTCGACGGCTCCGACTCCCGCTGTTTCTGTGATCGCTTCGCTGATTCCTGTTGTCGCGCCCGCAACGACTGGTCGCGCAACTCTCTCATAGAGTGCTGACTATTCTTTTGACCCTGTGCTTGGCGTTGGCGCTGTGGCTTCTTTCTCTCGGGAGACATCGTTTGTTTCGGTCGTGAAGGTGGTTAGCCATCGAAGCGGCGATAGCTTCAACTTCAGCTACTGACGCAGGAATTGAGGTGGAAGTCCTGACTCCGGGAAGCGGAGAATCTTGCATGATGTCCACAAAGTTTTGCGTAGAAGTTGAAGCGTTAGGTTGGAAGTCTGGGCCGGGGGAAGCGGGGACGGAGGAAACAAAGGTTTGAATGGTACTAGGCATTGGGGTGTCTGTTGGCGCAGACTCGTGGCCAGGAAGCGGTTCCCAATCCAGGGTGGGACGGCTGATCAGGAGCCGTCGTTGAAAGGGTTCATAAGGATTTGGGTATACGGAGCGCTTCGCTATATGTTCGTAAAGCACATCGCATTCGAGCATTGTCGACGGCAGATGGAAGGAAGACCTTCGTCTGAGATATCAGGGTATCTGTTGAAACTGGCGGTAGTTCATGGAAGCCACCCCATCGGATAAAGCTTCGGGCTACGTCTTCGGATGGCGGCAATGTCCCAACTAGGGGTGCGGTGAACCAATTAGTACCTGGGGAAGCGACGAAATCGTTGGTGAACATAGTAAACATGAAAGTAGAGGATATCATACTGGATCGTTGAATTGTAAAGGCAGTTTCTTCTTTTCCGCTCTCCGCGATGTCTTCCATTACATTCCCGAAGGTAGGAATGTTTGATTCCTTATATTCTTCAGCTCGAAGGACTGGTCTAGTTCGTCTAGACCAATACCACCCGGCCGGTTGCGAATCGTGGTGGGGAGGGTGACGAGATGGTTTCTGTTTCGACAGGAATACGCTCAAAAGCTTTCGGATCTCGAAACGTTACATTTATCGAGTTTTGATAATGCGTCGGCAGCTCGAAATCCTGACAGTTCACAACTTTCGTTAAGCGAAACTTCGTGGGATGGAGTCCTACGTACCCTCTGAAACTTGTATTCCTTGACGGCACCATATTTACGCTCTACGGCTCTTATTACGGCCAAGGCATCTGCTGGAGATTGCAGAAACTTTTTGCCCCAGAATGGCAGAGTTAGGTTCCTCGGAGAGGACGGTAGGACCGCGATACCCCGTCCTTCCCGTGTTCGACGCTGGTTATTGGAGGTTGCGCTTGCTCCGAGGTGACTGCGATGCCTCGGTGAAACGTACGCGCGTGTCGAAGGCGACATGGAGCGAGGACGGGGGGAACCTGCGTTCGTGGTAGCATAGAGAACGCAGTCGTGGGTAAATCCAAAAAACAGCCGATCACCTTCAAGTTCGCCTGGCCCTCATCAGGCTCATCTCACCATGTCTCCCGGTCCTCAAGGCCATTTTGCGGCCTACAGAAATGCGCTCAATGCCCTGTCAGCGCGTACAGGCACCCCACTCCCTTCTCTTCTACTCTCCTTTGGAATCCTGCATGAAAAGCCGTCGTCCCACTTGTCGCCGTTTTCTATGGCTCACGAACTTTGGGCATCGGAAAGCATCATCAACGCCATCGTCCCAAAGATGCAACCACCTTATCCGCGGAAGACGACTGGCTCAGGGAGTGTTTCGGACCTGGGTCGAGGAAGGAGATGCTTGGGCAAGCAGGATTGGACGGCGGTACGGTGTATTCGGCTACGAGAAACGGATACCTGGGACACAGGAACTTCCATCGCAGTCCTCACACTTGTCAAGCCAATTGCTGGAGATGTAGCAAATGCGATCGTTGCTTATGGTGTAACGAAGGTATACCCACTTCGGCTTCTCCGTAACACGCGCCTTACAATCATCTTTCAGGCGTGATACCTGTCCGAATTGGTGTTTCCTTGTACCTTTCTCCCGCGTTTTCTAGACGAGTTGTTGAGCCCATCCGCAAAACTCTGATACAACCCTTCCGTTCAAAACCTTGACCTTGTTTACCTTGTATTTGTCCATGTCACATAACCCTCAGTGAACCAAGCAACGTTCCGCGCATGCCCAAGCTTCGCCTCAAACGCACTCCAGACGAGGAAGCTGCCCATCAACTACGGAAAAAGCAAAGGAGGGAAGCAAAGAGTAAGAGAAAGCATGGTGTTGCGGACAATTTCGGCGAACCATCACGAAGCGGTCTCGCCAGGAGGACAGCTCTTCACGACCATGGGCCTCGAGCGATGAAGAGCCCCAAGTGATAACGATCTTGAACCAGGTCCATCCTCGGCACAAAATTACCCAAGCAACTCGATGACGCCGGACTATGAGAAGCTTCGTGCCGAGATCGAAGAAAAGCGTTTCCGAGAGAAGATGTTTGGAGCGTTCGAGGATGACGAGCGGCTTGACTCTCTGGAAGCGCAGCTTAACGATTTTGCACATGTACCAGGGAGGTGGAGGTCGGATGGCAGGAGTAAACCAGGAAAGCCTGTGTACGATGACGATGTTGGCGCGGATGGCCTCCTGAGTGCGAATCCCCAATACATGGACGAGGAGGAGTACGCGGAGTGGATTCGTATGGGGAATGTACAGGTCAGCAACATATTTCTTACAGGCAGCGAGTAATTACATTTTACAGGAAAACACACGCGGATGAGTATGCTGACAACAGCGGAAGAAGGCTATGAAAGCTCAACGTCGAGGAGGAGAGAAAGCTCGCAGTTGGAGACCGAGCGCCTAGAGAAGATTGCGGAGGAGGAGCGACGGCGGAAAGAAACTAGAAAAGCGGATCGGCAGCGGCAGTATGCGAGGGAGGAATACGAGATTCGATGGCAAGCGCTTCTATCAGGCCGAGGTGACGACGCTGCGGACACCTCTCTACGGGAACTTAGATTCTATGACATTCCCTGGCCTGTTCTGCAGCGCATCGTCAAAAGCCCGACAAAAGGGGACTACTCTCGCCGGATGTCAATATCGTTGAGCATTTGACAAAGGACGCAATTCTGGCATTTCTGTACCGCCATCTGCATCTGCTGCCGCGGTGGGACCCGACCCGACGAGAACTAGAGAAGAAGGAGCGGAAAGATAAATTGAGGGAGACTTTCTTGCGTTTCCATCCTGACAAGTTCGAGGGTCGATTTATGGGGCTTGTCAGAGAGACCGAGAAGGACGCCGTCCGAGAGGCCATTGGACAGGTTGTGCGGTCCCTAAACGCGCTAATGAGCGAAAATACTTGAGAGCTCACTGCCGGGTTACTCGAGGATACCACTTGCGCCCACGCCTTGTCCCCGTCGTTAGACTGAATAGAACGCTCGGCGTGCTCTTTATCGAAACAGTACAACAAGATGAAACCCAAAGCACGGATACTAATAACCAACTCCCAAAGGTAAGATAAACCCATCAACAAACCGTATCTCCTCTTGTAGTCATGTCTGACTACATGGCCGGCATCATGCAGACATACGACGAATGCCTATTGAACGATTGGGCCCTGCTGCGATGTTGAGGGTCTGGCGAATGGCTTTCAGCAAGAGGACTTCGTTTCACCAAGATCCGACAACTCACAGTGAAGCTGCAATTGACCATGCTTCAAGTCGGAAAGCGGTCACCGCTTCTGTGTCTGCATCTCGATCTGCTCTCCAGGCCCGCTGCTCAAGCATACATGCTATATCGCTGAATCCGCGAGCGCATTGGTGGTGCGCGCCGGGAAAGGACGAAGATATTTCGCGATGTGTGAATATCGCCTCGAGGTAGTCCCCACCGGTTGTGACATAGTTGTCGAGCTGCTGCCGGATGGTTTGCAGATAACGCATCCGTACGATTCGTTGTTGTCGGAGGACGGGCTTGGACTTGTGGATGCCGACCTTTCGGGGGTCTGAAGTATGTGTGAGTCATGGCACGCGTGCGGTCTGCGTTAGAGGCATACTTAGTAGCTCTGATTTTCCTGCATCAGGGCGTCGGCAACGTCGCTTTCCGCTGTCTTTCTCCGGAGAGGGTCAGGCGTCTGCAATTCGGAGGTGCATTCATTTACCTTCGCTGTGGAGAGTCTCATGGTCCGCAACAATCACAAAGGTCCATCTCAACTGGGACCTAGTACTCTTGAGCTCGAGCTCATGTCGCCAAACACACCATTGAACCACGCACCTTGTTCAAGTTCTGCTCCGTGAATACTGGGTAGCTGGAGTTCATTTCTGGGTCGCGCGATGAACAAGGTCCAATATGCGGATGGGATTTGGCCGCGGGACCTTTTGTAGCAATGCACCCATCGCAAACGAGTCATTGCAAGCGTGCATCGTGTGCCTCGTGTTTCCCGCATGATGACCTCAACAGCCTCAAACTAGCCGCGATCGTCCTGATAAGCCGAAAGAAGAACCGCTAATCAAATAAAGCTCCATCCAGTGCGTGGATCGTGCATGTTCAGCACTCGATGCAATGCAGAAGCGTCAAGGTTAACAGTGCGCAGGTGCCTTGCTTGATCGCTCCATAGTCCCTGTTTACTGTGAAACGAGTATCCACGAATGAAATACATGTGCTCCTATAGACGCTACTTGTGATTAGATAAGATAAGTCTAGGACAAGACAGGGTATAGCGGAGAAAGCAACAAGGCTGACAGGACGCATAAACTCTAGGTGAGAAAGGCCCGTCGTCACCTTCATGTTTCATCTCTACTATTTGCGATGAGCGGCGCCTCCGATCGAGACGTCCTTGGAGGTCGTCTCGTCCTCATGAGGATGGCTGCCTGACTGTGATATATTGTATCGACTTTGGGTATCGGCGTCCTGATCGAGCTGTCTCTGCATTTCGGAAGGGAGCATGACAGCTCGATCGATGGCCACTGGTAGATTCGATGGCGACCTCGAAGCATGACAAGGCAAAGAATGAATTTCGATAAGGGTCGGAGCTCGCCAGAAAGGAAAAGTTGTTCTGCGAGAACTTGTTGGAAAAAAAACAAACGCCGTATAATTTGACAGCTCACATTAGGGGTACCGAGGCTGAGCCCTACTGTTCCATAGGCAGATACAAGTTCGAATACTGGGGCTGTCAAGAAGATATCAAAGACGTGTGCATAAGATTACTTACTAACGGTGAAAATGTTGAACCAAACGGCAACCGCGGGGTTGTCGAGATTGTGACGCTGTAGAAGGTGTCAAGGTAGTCAAAGGTTTTGAGAGGACGCGACAACTTCATTTACGCAGATCAAGAACAAGGCCAAAGCAACCCACCACATGTCTGCATCCATCAGTTTTCATTGTCGATGTGGAGCCAAGAACATAACCTACCAAATGCAAGTTGCTTCGGGCGTGCATTGCGAGATAGCGACTCCAACTGTGACTCTGTGGCCGGTGGGTTTGAAATCCTCCTCGCCACTTTCCTCTTCATCTGGGAAGATCCCCAACGACTGTTCTTCGTATACGTTGGTTGACCGTATACTGGAAGGAAATGTAAGTAGGGAGTGCACAGAAAGAATGGCTCTATACCTCATCGCAATAGGATCTGATAGCGTCGTGAGCTACGTGCAATGAGATAGTGAATTTGATACCTACAAACACTAATGTACATCATGATCACATAGAGAACCCTGCGACACGTGTTATCAGGTTGTACAAAAGAATTGAACAGGAAAACGAACTTGACGCCGGCAGCCAGAACTGACAAACTCACTGCTGAAAAACCGGCCGCCCGGACCGCAACAGCTTGGAAGAGACCCACCAGAAATCTTATGCCTAGTGGGATTGATTCTGTCCCAGGGTTGCCTATCCAAGACCAAGAAGAAGAACCAATCGGTGGCACTGGCGAAGGGGGATTAGCACGACGTAACTATAGCAGGCGTATAAAGGCTCACGTGAGTCCACACACAATTGTGAGGAGAAACCAGGTTTGGTGAGAAGGAAATAGGTAGATAAAACACGCTTGGGTGATCTAACAGGAAGTGAAGGGTTTCATGGGCACGGGACGTCTTCGGCACGAGCTTGCTCAATGACCATCTAACAACATGATGGTCAATATAGCGATTCCTCCATCAGCCATTGAGCCTTACATCGTGAAACGCAAGCTGAAGTGGGCAACAGTGTAAGAATCCACCACATCGGAGGAGTGAACTCACAATATAGGCTATAGATGATGTGTAGTGTTAGTTGAGGTATTTAGCCAGAATCGTGTGACTCACGAAAGCCGTGTTTCCAGCAAGAATCGCAAAAATCATAATGATGACCATGGGGTACGCAGTCTGAAAAGGAACCATTGAGTGATCAACAAGTGACATTCCCGTGTTTGTGTATGCCGAAACAGCTTGGAACACCGAGAACCTGTCATAAGGGCATCTAAACATATCTGGCTACATAACTAGGGCGCAAGTACATACCACACGGTGGATTGAGGGCGCATTTCGGCAGGAGGGACAAAATTGGGGCGCCATCTCGGCATAGAGATGTACGACACGATCACAATGAAGGTTATGACTTGCGAGATTATATGATACTGCAAGAGATTTATCAGTTCAGCTAGTCGGACGGAATCATGACAATACGCGCACACCGCCAACGATCCACAGAAGAGCGTTCAAAGCGCGATACTCTACGCCCCCTAGTTCTTCCATCTCTTCTTGTGATAGACGGTGGAAGGCGGAATTTCGACCGACGATTGCGCTGAAGGAGATGTATGGCACAGCTTTCGCTCCATGCGGCACGTCTCTTTGTTGCGAGACTAAAGATGTCGTAACTGGCATCGTGACCGTCCTTGTAACCTTCCGCCTGAGTTTCGGGAAAAAGCGACCGAAGAGGCCAGTAACGATATCGAATGGCATTGGAAATCCTCCAAATCCACGGTGCTTGTAGCTTTTGGACCCACGAGTTCGACTGCTGGTAAGGGAGGGCTGGCGGGCGACAGACCCACGGCGACTGTGCGTCGATCCTGATATGAATGAGTTAAGGGGCATATGATGGAAGGGAAGGGCCAACTTACTGTGGTCAACGTTGGGATAGAGAGGTTCGGGTGCCTGCCCCTCGTTCTCTAGAATCTCGTCCCTTGCTATTCCTCTGGCTAGCCTACCACGACGTCGGGGATTATTGGGTGCAAACTCGATGGTTTGTGTGCGAGTAAATGTCTTGGGGAACCCGGGTGATGACGAGGCGGGAGCAGGTTTATCTTGCATCGTATCGGAACGAGGGAAAGTTCCTACAAAGGGGTTTGGGAAACAAAGCATACCAGAACATGCATCAGCACGTACCAGTGACTGGCGAGGTTGGGCGGGAGGGCATGCCCGGGTCCGATAGTCGACGAAAATGGCTATGCCAAAGAGCTCAACGTTGAATGAAGGGGCTGTCTAGACTAACTCACCTCCTCTTGCTTCCACGCCATAGCCATAATGCTCCGTCGTGACTTTGGTTGCGCGCGTTCATGGTCTGAAGACGAAGGGGCAAATGAGAGGTGAGAGGGTTGTGCTGCGTGGACGGTGGATGCTTTTTTCGGAGCAACTGGAAAACCGCTCGGGTCGATGCGTTTCGGTTCATCGTCCATCCTTCTTATCATGTCTGGCCGCAACTTCTGATTGACGTCTTTCTTCTTTTCCTCGTCTCGGAACGCCTCTGGGACCTCAGGGAGAATTGGAACATCTGTACGGACTCTGCGAAGGAAACCGGAAACTCGGTTGGGCCAAGTGGGAGGACGCCGTTCAGGATTGGCCAAAGTCTCTGCCGCCTTCCTCTCCGCATTGGCTTTGAGGACGTGCTCGAATTTAATTGCGAAGTAGTGCCTGCGGTGACAGGATCGGTAATCGCGTCATGCGGGATTTTTGCGTTGGCTTACCTCCTTAAATAACTGTGACCCAGGAGACAACGACCTACGGGAATCTAAGACATCTCATAGACTGGTGAAGGTCAGAAGGACGTACAGGGTTGCCGATGCACATCTGAATGAACAAGATGGCCTGCTGCCATCCGGTCAAGGCACTCAAATTGAGTGTTGTCAGGCCACAGACTGTCATTGCGCTGACGCAGCTGTAGAGGCCATCTATGTACGCGACGGGATATCTGCCATTGCTAGCGTAGAATATGCCGGAGAAGACGATAGGTGTAATTATACTAAGATGATCTGGTGTTAGGATAGAATCAAACGGCAGGTAAAGTATAAATAACGCACTAATACATGACATGGATGCGATAGAAGTTGAGATGTTTTCTGATCTTTCTCCACCATGTAGGGCCCTCCGCCAATTCGTCGTCGTCGTCGGACATGTTGTCGGACATGTTGACCTGGGACATTGCTGGGAGGCAACACCCAAGAGGAGAGCGATATGTTACGGTAGGAGTTCCAAACGGCGAATCATACAACAACGATCAACACGGATCAGATGGTTTTTATTGCAGCTATATATAGACTCCGTGACACTGATATGACCACCATGTCTCTGGATGGCTCCAGCAATCCGACAAAAAACGAAGCATGACTCCACCATGAGCTGTCCAAAACTATGCATTCAGCAAGCTAAAGACTACGTTGCTTGTAAGTACCTACGTACCACAACCAACGGGGGAATAATACCAAGGAACGTGGGTGCATGATGAACGGAAGAAAATGCCAAAAAGAACAAAGCATGAGGAAATGGGAACGAAGATGAGGATGAGCAAAAACAGAAATACTAGATGCATTCAATGCGGGACTATTATGCGATTCTATGATAGCAGAGCGAAAAGTTTATCACTGTCCATTGACTTGGACGCCAGCCGTGTCCTCCGCTCCTCGTCAAGCTCAGCGCTCTTCACGATCGTCGCGAACAAGCTGAATGCCTTGGGTGCGTCGATCGCAATGTCGTCAATGATCTCCGAGATAGGCGAAAGACCCTCCTCGAACGCAGCTGGCGAGGATAGTTCTTTTGAAACAACGCGAGTGAAGAATTGTGCAAGGAGCTCGGCATCGGCTTCTTTCGCCTCAACAGCATGCGTTGCGAACTTGTCGACAAGTCTGAAGTGATGAACGGCAGGAAGACCTGTGAAGTACACCTCGGCTTCGTCCAGATTCCGACGGCAAAGAATTCCTTCAAATCCTCTGCGATCTTCTTCGTAGCCTGTTCCTCAGTCATCTCCGCCAGAGCTTCATCATCACCCTCGTTCTCTGATTCAGACTTGGCCACAGATGGATCCTGATCGCTCATCTGCCGAAGGTTTCGAACGAGGCTGCATGACAAGACGTTTCCGTTGCGGTTCCGGTGCTATGATACATGAGCACCAGTGTTAATTCGTATAAGACCAACAAATTACCTTTGGCTTCTGCTGCCGGGTCAGCACCCTGGCTAAGCATTGAGAACATGTTCGAGCTCGAGCTTGTGCGCGAGAGGGATTCCCGTTTGCTCTCCTTCTTGCCCGCGAAGACGCTACTGGGTCCGAATGTCATGGCGGTGTTCTTGGTAATCTTGCCAAAGTTGGAAAGATCTCCAGCCTTGGGAGGAGGGCGAGAGGGCCCGTTACCTCCAGCGACTGCCCAACCATCTGGGCCGACTTGCGGGAAGTCGCCACGGTCACCACCACGCGCGCGAGCCGCCACGGGACATGCTGATCTGGCGTTGATAAGACTCCTTCTCTGCCGCGGCCTTCTCTTTGGCAGCCTAATAATCATCGGATTAGGCGGACGCTATGATATTGTTGTGATTCCACTTACGTTTTCGTGGATCTGAGCGATTGTCGTAGGTGCGGCGACAGTGTTACGGTAACCCATTTCCGCTCACGAAGTTCAAGGACATCCTGGGGAAAAGGGTTAGAAAAAGGGGGGAAGAGAGGCTCGATGCAAGGCATACCTGCAACATGAACTGCATACGGGAGCTAACGTTCTGGCTCTTCGTCAACTCCTTCATCCGCGAGAAATACACGTCCATATGTGCGCGGGCCTTGGGTGTGTCGAGGATAGCGCCGACAGTCGTCAGCAGTTGCACAACTCTCATCTCCTCCTCCTCGGGGTTCTCGACGTTCCCAAGCAGTTTCTTCACGCACTCGTGCATGATGCGTTCTGTCAACATCTGGAGCTTGAACAGCTCTCCGATGAACTTGATCAGACCAAGACCCTGGCGCTTGGCTTTCTGCGCTGCGTAGTACTCATCTGAATAGAGTACAACCTCTTCTTCACCATCAACCCTGTTCTTGTCGTGAGCGGCCTTCGCAGCCTGGTCTTCCATTGCCTTCGTAGCAGCAGCGGCGGCAGTAGCCTCCTTGGCGACCCATCCACGCTCGAAATCCTCCTGACATCTGTTCAGCAGGTACTTGCGGAAGAGCTGACCACCTGTATGGGCTTGCCCTCTGCGTTCTTGATGCCGTCGTCCTGGACCTGCGGACTGATACGCTCCATCATCTTCCGGCATAGGCGGGCGTACATCTCGACCACGTCGCCTCGTCCGTCGCCTTCTCAAAACAAGACGGATGACTTGGATGAGTGTCGTCCATCTTTTCTTTCTCCGACTTGTTCGCCCATGCGATGATTTGGTCCGAGATGGAGTCGAACTTCTCCATGGTGAGCTTGTTAGCAGACCCTTGACCTTGCGGTCCACGATCTCAGGCGATCGGGATCCACGTTACCGACCGTCTTCCTGTCCCAACGGTTGGCACTAGCTTGAAGAGGTGCCAAGGTCCATCGACATGGTCTGTCCCATGCTCGACTGGCCATGGCCGAACCCATGCTGCTGCCCACCACCAGCCTTGTTTCCGTCACCGCGCTTCTCGCCACGCTTGCTGCGAGTGCGGTTGCTGGACATCGGTGTACCACCAACACCGCCTTGGCTGGCCGTCCGTTGCATCTGAGAGGGACGACCGAAAGGCATGGGAGCACCACTGACAGACACAGAGCGGCTGGCGTTAGCAAGGTTGAAACGCTCGTCGCTGCTGAGCTTGGAGGCGCTGCTGAAGTTGCCCATGCTGTTGAAAGGGTTCTGTCCTCCGGCTTTGCCAAGCCGGAGGTCGTGAAGCCTAGCCAACAGAGGCTTGTCGGGAAGGAGGGAGCAGCACCGGAGCCCTGCCTGTGGCGGCCAGAGCCGCCGCGACTCATGGACAGGCTGGGATCGCCATTGGGTTCGAGGCCGATGGCATCGAGAGGAGGAAGGTTGTCAGGCTTCTCTTTGCAGATCTCCATGAACTGCAGAAGGAAACCACGGTCGTATCTAGAACAACAGAAACGTAAGTGTGGGGCTTCCGGAAGACTTCATTTACATACCTGAACTTCCATCTTTCGCATCACGGTTGAGATCGACTGCAGGGCTCTTGATGCCTTCGGGGTAAGACACGCTATCAAGGTTCTCGATATGTCTGGCAGTAGCAAGAGCAGATGGAAGGGGTTGAGAGATACTTCCGCTCTTGGTGTTGGAAAGGTCAAGTGGGCCGGGGCGTGATTTCTTGGGGAAAGTCGATCGTAGGCGAAGTGGCAGTGTTGATCCGTAGCAATCCCTCGTTTTCTTCCTCCTTCGTCTCAACAACTTCCTTTCAGGTTCCTCAGTCTCTGGAAGTTCACCATCTTCCTCTGTAGCCTCGACAGGCGGCCTCCAGTTCACAGACTCAGTGACAACAGCGGCGGCCCTCAACGTGTGCTTCGGCCTTCGCCACCTCTTCTTCCAGACGGACGCGCTCCTTCTCCGCCTCATCCTCTGACGTAGCCGTTCCTTCTCTTCCTCCTCCTTCCTGATGCGCTCCTGCTCCACCTCTGCCTCGTTGAGTTTACGCTCCTCCTCGTCCTTGCGCAGCTGCTCCTTCTCCTCCTCTTCCTTCCTGACACGTTGCCTTGTCCTCCTCCTCCTTCCGTATCCGCTCTTTCTCCTCCTCCTCCTTCTGCACACCCGTTCAGCCTCTTTCTCCTCGGCCTCTTTCCGCTTCTTCTCCGTCTCCTCTTTCTCCTGCCTGTCCTTCTCTCTTCTTTCTCCTTCTTGGCCTTCTCATCAGCCTCAGCTTTCGCTTTGGCCCGCTCTTGCTCCTTCTCTCTCCTCTTCTCCTCTTCCGCAAGTCGCTTCTGCCGCGCCTCCACGGTCTCTATTCTAACGCTTGTTGGTCTCCTGTGGGCGTTGGTGGCTGTAGCACAGTGTTTAGGGACTGGCCTTGCCTGAAGCCAGAGCGTGGCGCAGGGGAAGATTAACCAGAGGTATTGGCAGATATTGGGGTCTTCGTAATGGAGGCGATGTCAACCTTCGAGTCCGTCCGCGTTCTTCAACACGACTTTGGACGACCGAGTCCCGGGGACAAAGGCAGAAGAGTTAGCATTGAGGCGTCCAGTAGCTGTCGAGGGCGTAGGGGGAGGAGAAGTGATGCTGATGCTGTTGGAGGCAGAATGGGTGTGGGAATGTGGCAGAGGAGGATGAGGGACTGGATAGCGCTGGGCACTGCGTGAGCCTGGGTTGGTGTGCCAGGCTGGAGAGTAGGAGGTTGGCTGCGGGGTGACATGGGCATGCCATTATGAGGTGGACCATGGCTACCAGGCGGTGGGGGATGGTGAGGATGTTGATGTTGTTGCTGTGGCTGCAATCTGGGGAGGCATCGGGTACCACTGGCCCCCATATTGAGGCATGTAGTGCTGTTGGTCAGGCATCCCTGGGTACTGCTGCGCGAAAGTAGCATCCCGGTGGTTAGGTAACACAATGAGTAAGACATTATCAGGACTTACGTAGTAACCAGGCCATCCCGGTACAGGCATCTGCGGCTGCATTTGGGGTTGCATGTTCGGAGGGGGCATGCCTGACGGCGGCCCAGCGTGTGGATGATGTCCTAATCGTGGACTAGATAAGCCCGACGACATTTGAGAAGGTCCGCCGTTGGGCCCGCCTTGTGGGCGAGGACCGTTACCGTTCGGGATCTGGCGCGAATAGACTGGAGAACGAGGGGCTTCCGCCTGGACCGGGATTTTGTTGCTGTGGCCGACCGCCACCTGGGACAAACGGTGTATATGGATGAGAACCCAGTTGGGATGGAGGAGCTTGGCCTTGCGGATGCTGTGATGATGACTGTGCCGGGAGAGTTGAAGGACGGAGTGACGGGGAGGAGGTATCGGACGGGGTCGAGGAGGAAGGTGCCGATGAGGGATTTTGAAACATCTTCATAATGTCCACTTTCGCGGGTTTAGAAGGCGTTGGTGGCACTGAAGGCGGAGGTGTCGACGAGGACGAAGATGCCGATTGGGCCAACGACGGTCTCGACGAGAGGGAAGATTTGGCCATTGACGTGGCCCAATGTTGCAGGCACCGATCCAAAGGATTTTACTCCCTCAGATTTGATGGGTGGTGCGGCAGCGGGTGACGAAGATATTGGCGCTGAATCATCGTCTATAGATCCAAAGGTAACAGCAGAACCTGATAGAAGGCAACATCGTCAGAGATTATTAACGGTAGTGCTGCGTAGACATCGCCACACTTGCCTTGTTTTAGCGCTCCAACATTGCCGCGGGGTACACTGACGCCATCCTTTATGGGCACACCTTGACCGAGTGTACTAGGACGTCTTGAATGTGTCTGTGCACGGGTGTAGACGGGACAGGAGACTGAGAGCGAGGGGGAGTCGGCGCTGAGGTATTCTGAGGTGGACCCCTTGACCAAGCAGACTTTGTCGGGAGCTGGGCTTCGGTGCTGATGCAGTTGAAGATTTGCTCATTCTAAGACATTAAGGGGCTGTGAGAGGAGAGCAGAGAAGGCAAGAAGGAAGAGTCTTACGAATTGTGCGAAGAAAGCGAGTTTTCTCGGGTGACTTTTGCTTTTTTTCGGATGAGTTGGGATCTTTGAGTCGCGCGTGGTGGGTCGTCAGAAATGACCTGCCAGCAGGCGAGAAAGCAGCTGGATGTACGTCTAAGAAGAGGGGCTACGGACGCTGAGGAGCGATCCGGCAAGGAGAGATGTCTGTCCTGTTGGCAAGGACGAGGGACAAGGACAACAAGCAGCCTCAATTTTTGCCAAATTTCTCACGTAAGGACCCCGTGCACTCCTGTAATACGTAGCCACTTTGCCAGCACAGCGCCCTCTGAACCGAACTATCATGTAAGTCTCCTTTTTCTCTTCAATCCGTGATGAGCATCTTATCATATATCCCAATGACGGGAGGTCTATGGCGCTCCCGCATGATTATGTCTGCCAGCAGACCTTATCTTCTCTCTGACTCGTCTACCTTTGTCTAGCATCGGAACCGCACGCTGACTTGCATCATTCATCAGGACAGCCGACAACTATGTACACATTTTGTTTATATATCAATCCCGTTTTTTTAAGCCCCCATCCACCCCATGACGCATGTGCCTCGAGCGCGGGGAGGAACAGACCCCAAGTCACCGCGTAGTGCTCAAGCACAAGGTCCAACTCTTCCACCTCGTCCAACATTTCAAGTGTTGACAATCTGAGCTTGGCGTCAGTGGATATAGCAAGGGTCTAGGGTCTGTGTACCTTTCGAGCTCCTCCGAAGCAATATAAGTTCTTCGGATCTCTCGGAGGGTCAGGGCGTGAGCGGCGGTGAAACCTGTATTTAGGAACCTCCGCGGAAGTGCCTCCAGTGTAGGGTATCGCTCTGCACCAAGTAGAGATACATTCCGTAACTGCATGATTGTCAGTATGTATAAAAGCGAGGAACACAAGAACTCGCGAATACCTTGAGATTGTTAATCATTACTTTTCCAAAGGCATCTCCTAGTGCGAACATTTCGTATACCATGGCTCCAATAGGCGTTTTTTCAGGAGAAAAGTAATTTATGAACCATCGTAAAATAGCATCGGAAGAAGATGGCTCCATATACACGAGAACGCATTCGAATAGGAGAAGCGTAGGAAGAGACGGCGACAACACAGGGGGATTCACGTCGTCCAGCGTCGGTCCCAGAAGGCTGCCAAGTGTTGCGGACGGCGGTAGCCGCAGATCCGCTGGAAGTAAATGATACTTGGGAGAATGCAGCACCGTTCCTCCATGAGCTTGTCATATGAATAAGCATTTTGTGAAGACACATCGTTGACTATCTTACCCACTTGAATGTCACTCGGAGAAGTTCCCAAGACCGCACTTAACTCTTTACTCTTCCGTATCGCCATCGCTTTCTTACTCGTCACCTCTGGAAAATCAATCTCGACATAAGTTGCGAGAGCCTCCTTATGAGTACCAGTCTAGCTATGCAGCACATCAGAGAGACGTCTACCAATATAACAGAGAAACCCGACAACGTACCGCGACGCGCCAGAACCGCGTATCACTCCCGGCGCCCAGACTCACGATCTGACATTGCGAGCCCGTCTGGTCCGCTACCGTGAGCCATTGATCGACGAGCTCGTCGATCGCGGTACCCCGCACGAACGTGCCGACGTTGATCAGCGGGGGCGGGGCTGCTGCAGATGCGCGCGGGGAACAAAAAACTTGATATAGGGGTCATGGACATATCCTTTCTGCACGGCGGAGAGGCGGGCGATTGCTGCATCCGTGTCTGTCAGTCGAATAGATGCATCGGCGTCAGGGATGTGGTGCTCGGGACGTGTGCTCATGGACGGAGGAAACATGTTTTCTCGATCACTGTGATCGGAGTCCGGGATCATGTTTGGAAGTCTGTGATGGGAGGCCCTGCTTCGTACTGTCTACGACGCAAGGATGATGCAATATTCGTATGGTACGGAACAGGTCGGTACTCAGAAATTATCCAGGTTAACGTACAGCTCGCACGACCATGCTCGTTCCTCGAACGCCCTGAGAAAAGCATACCCCTTTGCCGTTTCTCTTCATTCGCAAGTACGTTTACCCCAGGACGTAATACCTCTGGCGAAGCCACCACTATGCAAAGCGTCTTCGCGCGGCTGATCGCCACGTTAAGTCGCCTACGTTCGAGCAAGAACCCCAGATCTGGCGAGCTAGACGACTTCGGCACAGAGAATAAACAGATCACAAATGCGGCTTCAGAGCCTTGTATAAACCATTCAGTATGGAAGAACAAATAGTTGGTAACCATAAACTGACCTTGTAGGCGTTCGATTGTGTCCACCGTCACTTTCCCTGATGCTTTTACTAGAGGCGTGTCTGAGTCCGTGTCACTCCCATCTGTAATCCTCAAATTCCCGAGTCCCAAGTCGCTGGGTAGTAGGCGCGCCAGCGCTGTATTCACGGCCTCTCGCTGCACCCGATGGGGGGTAGCCACAAAGATATCGTCCTCGGGCGAGCATCTTTGAATCGAAGCCACAAGCGCCGCAGCCACCGAAGCCTCTCCCCGCACATGGACCTCGTACCCCACATCCTCAACCATAGAATTCATCCCGCGCGCGTTAAGTTTCAGCAAGGCGAGAGAAATGGCCTGTGGGGGTGGCGTGGTGTCGGCGTTCGAGATATCTGGTGTGCCCTGAGGGAAGTGAAGTCCGGGAGGGAGGAGCACATTTTGCCGCTCCCTGAGCATGACCTTTGAAAGGGAGAGCAAAAACACCTGCACATCTGCCAGGACCTGCGCTTGGATACCCAGATCCCGTCCCTTGTCGTTCTCGATAAGTTTGAGGTGGCGCGCGAGTTGACGTGCTTGGACTTTCTGGGGCTTGAAAGCCCTCGAGTAAATGGTCGAGACGAACTCTCCGAGATCCGGATTTAGTCTAATTAAAAATGAAGTCAGCCAAGCAGAAATGCATACGTAGCGGCGGGTCACCAACCGGAAGTTCTCAGTGAGTTGAACAACGTTTGAAGATGGCGCCTCGCTTGTGATAGAACACTGGCTGTTATCAGAATTCTCGGGCTGGCTCATTTGCGGCGTTTGTGGCGCATCCATGAGACAGTCTAGAACGGATCCAAAAAGCGGCCGCATCTTTGTTTGAGGATACTGAGCACTCATGATAGGCGCTAATTGTTCCGAATCGCCTGCAATTATGATTCTTCCTGTGGCACGCAGCGCACGGATAACGAGTGCGACGGAACTCAGACCAAGCTGGCCTGCTTCGTCAATGATGACGCAGTCAACCTCGAAAGAGTGCCGTTTCGTGAAGTTGTAAAGCTTTCCGGAAGTGGAGATATCATATCAGCTTGGAATTATATCGACAAAATGACAGCCACCAACTTGATATGTTGTCCCAGCGTAAACATAAGCCGACGAATTGGACGAAGATGGGGCTGGATGCTCATTGCCCTTTAGAACCTGCTCCACGGACACTCGATTTAACCATTCCGTCGGAAGCGAGTCAATTGCGCGATAGCAGCCCATAAGATGAATCAATTTCTTTCGGCAGGCGTCGATAGCTGCATGGGTCATAGCAGTGATGAATATGATTTTTCTTCCTCCCTCTGCATGACGGTATTGGACATCCAGAAGGCGTAATAAAGACAAGGCGATCGTGTATGTTTTCCCTGTACCTGGAAGGAAAAAGCAATGCATTGGCAGATGTGAACTTGAAAGGGCGAGCAGCTTACCAGGAGGCCCCCAAATGACGGATAGTTGGTTGGACAGGATCCTCTGTGCAGCTACATGCTGGGAGGATTTCAAAATCAACGACCCCGCTGCTTCACTTCCCAAGTCTTTCAGGTCACGGAACAATTTCTGAATCACGTTCTCTGTCTTCATATATTTTTCGGCCATCGCGGTCCTTCCGAACGTCCTGGGGTCAATGATCATTTGCAGGAGAGGCAGACCCCCATGCGCTTCAGTGCCATGTTCTTTATCCTGAGATGTGTCTAACGCGCAGCGCAAGTCCATTTCGAGGAGCACAGCCAAAGCCTTGGAGGTGTTGAAATCCACCAGCCGCGGAGAAAGACGATAGTCACGGCCTTTAATAAATTTGACGCCCATGCCGCCCCACGCTTGGAGGAAAACCTTCGTCCGATTTCCGTCTATTGCCATACCCCGGAGATTTGCGATCAGCAATTCCTTCTGAACAGTGGGATGTTGTGAAGTCCACTTCGCGCGAGTGTACTTATTGAGTGGAAAGACGAGACCCGAGACAGCTAGATCGTCAAAGAGGGCCTCCACCGGGATATCGTTGCCGGGGTCATCAGGCTCATCCAAAGCAATGATCTTGTCGTATGTTGAATGTGTCTTATCCGTTCCAGGCATGTCGAGGGTCCCTGACAGGAGATAAAAGACGTGCTCCAGTCCATTCGCCCCAAGCCTGGGATTCAGGTATTGAAGCACTGGCGCGTCAGAGCAACCCTCGATTCGAGAGCGCCAAAGCTCATTCAGCTTAGTGAGGACCTCGAACTGTGGGGAAGTCAGGCTACAGAGCTACTTGAGACCAAATAACAAGGTCGGGCACATACTTGTTGCACAAAGAAAAGTTTGCGAATATGCTCCTGGCGGCAGATGTCCATAAAGTTCGAGGAAAGGGCCTTGGCATCATTCACAAGCAGGCTGTGGCCAAATTTCAAGACACGCTCTCTAACGTCCCGGATAATCGCGTAGATACTCGCGTTGCGTCGCGCAAGGGCTTCTTCAAGTGCTGCAGTTGCATTGTTCTGATATTTGCTGAATATCTCTTCTTCGCTTGGGCATTGTGCCACCGGAGAGGCATCGGGGAGTAACGCTGCAGCGCATTCCGGTAAATCCCAGTATCCAGGCAGAGGCAAAGCAACCAGGCGTTCCACTTCTCTCTTGAGAACGACGACCCGCTGCATCTGGCCCAGTTCTGCGCGGTCATCGATGCCCGTCGCCACGCGCCCGCCTTCTTCCTGGAGCTTGCGGATCTCCCCATCGACACGTTCACGCAATTCAGCCGCCGAACCCTCGGTGGAAAGGCCCAATCGCTCGAGACAAGCCTTATGTTCCGCCTTGGTCCGCCTAGAGTTTGACAAGAAGCTCAACAGAGCACCAGATAGTAGCACAGGTTGGTACGTCGTATGCAGCAAAGATGCGCCTTGTGCGAGTGCCCCGATACAAATGCGTACCTCGTCGTCATGGGTTGTGGACGTTAGGGCCACATTGATCAGGTGTGCCTGTAAAGCCGATTGTTCACTTGGTGACCATACGTAAAACTGGGTTACAAGATTCGGGCAAAAGGTTGACTGAAAGTCGATGATCAATTGGATAAGAAGGGCCAGGGTTGGAACGAGATCGGAGACTGGGCCGTGAAGTGTCGAATTCGGGATGGGGAATGGTTTGGCGGAAATGACAATGATGCTATATTGCTCTATCCCACCTGAGGAAGATGGGTCCAGTATGAGCGACATGATCACAGCGATGTCTTCATGCCGAGGGAAGGCTAGGTTTCGTTGAAGCTTGACCTATTGGGCGCAAAGTTTAGACGCATGTCAATAAAGTTTAAAAGCTTCTCACTTGGGGACGTTTACTTCTTGCGGCTTCAACAACGGGACTGACAATTTGTCCGCTCTTCCTTGGAAGGGCCAAGATACGCCTACTCTTCTTTACCGTGCTAGGGAATGATAGTGCGAGGGTTTCAAGCTTCATCGGTTCAGCGATCAGTCTGTGCAGATCCTCAATGTCGGTCTCCTCTTTAGCGGATATGTGCGCATTTATAGAATCAGATGAAATGCGCAGCAGCCCTCTCAATGTTTGAACGTCGTCGAGAGAAATGTTGGGAATACTACCTAATTCGCCGTGATGGACAGCATTCGCCTTGCAATCTTGTTCATATGGACATCCTCGGCACAGTGGATTGTAGTGCCACTTGACATTCTCGGCAGGAAGGGAGAGGATATCAGGTAATTTTTCGAAGAGAAAACGATCAAGAGAGGTTGATAGGAGCGAAGAGTTGACGGATTTGAGCCCATCCAGCGATGGCGGAGATTTGCCAAAACCATCGGGTGGTGGCAGCCAGACTCCCGCTGATCCTTCAGGACGAAAAAATGGAAGAGGTAGAATGTACGCGAGACACAAAGTATAGAAGTATATCTGAGCATGATGTGACGTCTAAAGGAACGCAACAGGGTTGGTCAACCAACCAGTAGAAATATTGGAATAGATGAGCACCTTTATGCCTGATGAGACTTTCGCGTCGATGACTTTCCACTTGACGCCGTCCCGCGTGCGTATGATTTCAAGCAAGTCGGGCTTGGCGAGACCGAAGATAAGAGGATCCCTCCCAGTTCCGTTAAAGCGTGCGTCAAGCATCTCCTGGGGCGGCAAAAAAGTCAAACCAGCAATGAAAAAATGGTCTCTATCGTCAGCCTGTATGTTTTCCAGCAAGACGGTTGGATCTAAAGGTTTGGAGGGGACGCTTAAAAGCAGGTTTTCACGAGCAAGCCAGGCGAACAGGGATTTTTTCCCAGTCGTTTCCGCGTTGCCATTGAGCCCTGGTGAGTTCGGGGGTTTCATGGTATGAGCCAGGAATTTGGGGTCGGTGGTAAGCATTGTATAGATAGAGGTCACAGTTGAAGTGGTGGTGAACGGCGAGGTTGGTCGCTGACAGAGATGCTTTGCCGGTCCCTGGCATGGATGCCAGTGTCGGTTTCACAGCAAGAGGGGAGCAAAGGGAATGCTATCCATGCCTGACTGGTTTATAAGTGCTGCGAGGGATCGGAGCCCAAGGCGGATCAGCCGTTCGAGTGGAGTCACCCACCATTGCTTTTGCAATTGTGTTCACGGTCCTCACGTCATTTTGAGTCACCACTGCCCTGAGCTTGTCATCCACCATCATGGCTTTTCTCCCAGAACCCTTGCTCGCGGTCGAAACATGGACCGAAATTATAAGTTATTTATCTTACAGCGATCAGGTATCGCTTTTGCACGTTTCACGCAAATTACACGATATCGCGATTCGGTTTGTATTCGCTTCTGTCAAACTCTACTTCGTTGGTGGCCAGGGGTTCACCGAAATGTTCCAATCATACCCGTACTTCTTCATGGACATGGACAACGTGGCCGAATCTATGATGCGACATAGCTGGGAGATTTTGGAGCACATCACCGTAAACCGCGGTTTTGCTACCGCCGTGAAGACGTTGAGTATCATCGCCTATGCAGATTCTCCGTCTATCTTCGAGAGATGTAAGTCGTCACATTTCTGACTTCTTAGTCTATTTAACGCCGCAATTTCTCTGTCAGTGTGCCTTGCAAAGGCTTTGCTGGTCATGTCAGATTTGAACGCCTTCTATTGGTTTGGTAGGCAACCCGAATTACCTTGCGAGGTGACTGACTGTCTACCGTTGCACCTAAGATCTCTCAGCGTACAGTCGTAAGTGGTTTTGCACTTGAAATAAGTAGTATGCTATGCTTATGATGTACATTTCTTCGCGATAGAACACCGCCCATCACTCCTACAAATCTGCCCCGCCTTCGTTCCATGCAAATTCAACATTTGGAGCTCGAGACTCTCTTCCACCTCCCACCTAGGATGCACTCCACAGACCCAGATACTTCGTTTTGGACCCTCTTGGTGAACCCCAGCACCACGCCCAGTACCTTAGAAATACTCTTGTCCCCAAAATTGCGCCGACTGAGCCTCCTCTCTCGTCATATTGAAGGGATATCCATGCATGAGTTTGCATCTCTAACGGAACTAGAACTCTGTGTCGCTTGTCATCCAGATGAGCCTGGCTTGACTGGCATTGACCTCATCTTCCACCACTTGCCCGCGCTGGAATCATTATCAATAGTAGGCTACCTAAGCTCAGAAATCTTCCTCTTTCTGCCACACAGCCCTACCTCTCTGCCTAACTTGAAATCCTTTCGGCTATCCGCCGAGACTTGGTCACTCCCTCAGGTCAGCGAAGGAGAAATGTCAGTGTTGTCTCAATTCCTAAACAGTCGTTCCTGTCTACGGCGACTGTCTCTTCGCCTCGGTTCCGCCAATTGGGACATGATCGCAATTTTACTTCCAACTATTCGCAGCATTCGGGGGCTCGAAGTCCTGGGACTTCATGCAGGACATGATTGCATGCTTATCGGGGACTTCGAAGCACTTGCGTCCATCATTACACTCCAAATGAGCGCGATCCAGCTTGTTATTCCGTGGGATTATGATAGCACTGTAAACGTCGACAGCAACGCATTAGCGCCTCTAGTAAGCATCGATTTTCCCTATGTTATGTGGCAGTCGCTAATTACCATTTTGCAGCTGCAGCGGCTCCAGGAACTTCCTCGCCTGAGGTTTATTCATCTCTATAGTATTGGGCGTACTTTACCCATAGATCCAGATGATCTGGTCAGCGACCTGATACATCTCGATACCCTTGGTTACAACCGTTGCTTGTGGGACGTCCATGATCGGACATTGACGCAGTGGAAACCATGGAGGGTTCAATATGCTATTGAGGAGGACTTCCATCGTAAGGATGATGCATGGCTATTCAAGTACCTCTGACATGACTCTGGCCCACTTCGAGTCGGGATCTTCAAAGGCTATGAAACACAAGGTGTATAAAGAAACTACGTGAGCATGGTAATAATTGAAATAAACACGCTAAAGCTTGGTCTCTCTGAATTCCGCCAGGCGCAAAGGTTGATCTAGTTGGGGTGCTACAGTTAGCGAGGTAACTCGTTCCTCATAGCGTCCACTTACAAGTTGAGTTGTATAGACTGTCATTCGGGGTGAGGCCAACATGCGAATGCAGTGCACTAGCGTCCACCATCTCCGGCACAAGTTCGCCAAGATGACGAATCCCGAGCAGTCGCATGTTCATTTCGAACTCATCCTGTAGGGATGATTGAGTTCGTAGAAATATCTCAAATATCAAACCCAGTCAGTCCAAGCAACTTACGCGAAGGATCTGGATCGCTTTCTCAACGCCTTCCTGGCCATAGGCGCAGAAAGCATACAAAAATCCTCTTCCAATGCCAACAGCGGTTGCGCCCAGTGCCAGGGCTTTGAGCACATCACTAGCACGACGTACGCCGCCGTCAACAAAGACGGAGAAATTGGGATTTGGCCATGGTCCACGCTTTTTCAGAGCTGCGACGATCTCGATCAAGTTCTCCAGACCTGACCGGCTGGTGTCGAGTTGTCTACCGCCGTGGTTACTCAAAACGATGCCTTGGCAGCCTGCTTCGAGAGCGAGGATGGCATCTTCTGGTGTAGCAAGACCTTTAAGGATGATCGGCACTAGGTCAAACAAAGTCAGCAATTTCTTCTTACAAGTGCAGCTGGACATACTGTTTGTAACACTTCTGAACCATGGAATATCCTTCCAGGATAAACTGGGGTCAATGAAAGACTAGAAATGAGCGGTCAGCCCTAGGCAATGGTGGCCGACTAAAATTAGTTACACTAATGGCTCTTGCGACGCCTTCATTTCTCTTGACATCAGATCGACCTTCCTGTACCTTCGCGCCAGCGTCATCGTCCACGAATTTCATCCTCATGTCCTTCTCGCATCGTCCCAGCTGTGGTGCATCGACTGTGATGAAAAGAGCCTTAACGCCTCGTTTCTCAGCGTGCTGAACGTATTTTTTGGTAATTTGGCGGTCGCGATTGACATATCTAAGTGTGCGATGCTTGGCAAAGGTTTGAAAGATAGTGAATGTCACATACAGCTGTAGGAAGAGAGGCTGTTCTGGCATGGCTGTATCAATCATCTCATCGAAGGAACAAGAAGCCAAAGTCGGGAGCTGGTATACTAGATTAGGATCCCTTTCATTACTGTTGTAAAATGTACAAACCATCTGGATTACACCGTGTTTAGCGGCCGCTCTGGTCAGGTTGAGCTCGCCATCTGGGTGTCCAAGCTTGCCAAGCGCTGTAGCGGACTATCCACCTATTTGTTGAGAAGAGATGCGCCAAGAGGCTTACCGACTTACGATGTAAACAGGCAAAGTCGATTTTTGGCCAAGGATCGTGGTGGACCAATCAACGGAGGTGACATCACGCAACACCCGGGGACGGAACCAGACTCTGCACAGCCCGCGAGGTTGTGGATCGCCCAGAGAACCAGGATATGGACATACCGCTGATAAGCAGCACGGTTTTCGCGGATGGTTATCTCGTCATCTGATGCGGACGAATAATAGGCCCACGCCTTGTCTGGAAGAATCTTTTTGGCGACAGCCTGTGCAAATTCAACCTTCGTCAGGCGAGGCGCGAAGAGACTGCATAGCACTAGGCACACCTCGAAGTCGTGGAGATTGAGGACCTCATCCAAAGGTGGACGAGCATCCATCAACACTTGGCGTCTCTTGTCTGCCTCTGTTACTTCCTTCACAGCCTTGACAAACGTCGTCGGATCAATGGATCCAATGCTAAAGGTGAAGGTATCCCAATTTTCGTTTGCTTCTGGAAATTCCTGGCACGTACTGCTTGTTTATTGGTAGGTTCGTCGTGATAGCATCGGGAGGGTGGATAGGCTCATACGCTTCACTGGAGTCAAGTTGACGTGAAATTTCTGGGCAGAGGAAGCTCAGACGCACGTTGCATCTTTTCCAGCGTACTTGAGGACGATCTTGCTTCCACCAGGATGCTCTGCACATGTAGTAATCAATGAAGGCAGTGCATTAGGCGTTATAGAGGTAACAGACCGTCTAAAAAATCTGTGACGTCGTACACTTTGTCTAGGCAGCGAACGATAAGGTTGGCGAGATAATAGAGAGAACTCCGCGCACGTACTATGGACTATAATCCAGCAACTATCTCTGGTCGCGTGTTCCGCTACTGTCGAAGCTGGAATGATGGCTGCCATTGGGAAGAGTGAAAGTGGGGTCCTGTGAACAGTTGTAATTTCTGCGGCGTCTTTTCATGTCTTAGAGCGGAAGGGAGGAAACCCGACGCTTCTCCTACGACTTGTTGGCCGAGCCATGGAGACATTCGTCGCTCCATAGGAGCACCATGTCGTGCCAAAGAACGGAAGATTCAGTCATGATCTGGGAAAGAGTTCGGTGTTAGGGGGGGAAATAGTCATGAAACGGGAGAGTTCTTCGCGACAGTTGGATATCTGAAGAAGGTTGGATAGTTGACGGGGTGCCGAGAGCATTTAATGATCGATAAGTCTTGGAGGACCGAACCACTTCAAGAAGCTGAGCAGGGTGCTTGTGATAGAAGCTATGCAACAAAGACCTCACTATCGCCGATATCCACAGAGAACTTCCTTCACACAGAAGGAGCAGAGTGTCGCAGATGCCAGGGGTTCGAGGATTTTCGTCTAAGTTCCCAAGCAAAGTTTACTACAGGGAAAGGAGTGGAGCACAATCATCTGTTTGTGGCATCACCTGTTTGCCAGGAGGCACAGATATTCGGATCCTAAGAAGCGTGGAGCATACAAGGAGACTTGAGTGTACAATTTCAGTGAAAAATGGGAATACGAGCGTCTAGATTAGATGAGAGTGCGCCAAGGATGCCAAGTGCCAAGTGATTTGGACAGCCTTGAGGTTAAACAAGGTAAACCAAGACGAAACAACGCGACAACAAGAATTCGACCAGTGGTCATTTGCTTTTTCTGTCTAAACGAACGAAGGGGGGACCATATCGCCCCCCTGAAGCTATGTCTAGTGCGTCTCAATGCTGGTATGCTCTTATATTTTTTTCAACGGTGTGGTGAATGTCCTTTGCTTGATAGACGTAATCTTGACCGACACTGGCTGCGCATGGGATCGTATTTACGTTCCGGGAAGAATACCACGTCTCTGAATACACGAAAGAGTACCAATCTCCTGATCGCAAGAGCGGAGACAAGATTGTCTTGGCGATTTCGACCGAAAAAGTAATGAGGTAATTATAATTTCAGATAGTTCGCAACCTAACCGAGCATGCATACCCTACCACATCCCAGGCCATGTCGATATAAAAGGCCCACTTCGCAGCCTCTGCTTCCCAAGAAATCTTCGTTTTTTGCTCTTCTCAGCTGCTTCAACAACTCGTTGTAATATGTCTCCCGCTCTCGACTACTTCACCAACCCGAATGGCACTGCCACGCAAACTCAGAACGAGAGAGCAACCCATGCTAACGTTGCGGAGCCACTAGCCTATCCTCTCGACAACGCTGCTTATTACAATCCACGTCTGGACCCAGCGAACTATCTCGATGGCCCGCTATCTTCGAACCCAGCAACTCGTCTTCGCCAAATGCTTGCCCGACCTGGGATTGTTGTAAGTCTTGAAAAGCGTGCAATCTCATTCGTTTATTGACAGGTTATCCTCCCTAGGTTGCCCCAGGCATTTGTGACGGTATCAGCGCTCGGTGCGCACTGGAAGCCGGATTTGATTGCTTGTATCAAAGGTTCGTATAACTCCAGACCTCTCCTTGCTCACGAATTCATGAAAATTTTCAGCGGCGCTGCGACAACTGCTTCGCGGCTAGGACAACCCGACCTTGCAATCGCCACCCTGAACGACTTTGTCGGTGTAAGACAGTCTCTCTTCCTTTGCCAAGTCCAAACCTAAAACTCTCTATAGGCGGCATCGATGGTCTGCAGTATTGACCCTACCATCCCTGTTATTGCCGACGCTGACACTGGGTTTGCCTATATACTTTGTGGAGTAACAAATAGGAAATTGACCTTTGTATAGTTTTGGTGGACCTGCAATGGTTGCCCGCACCGTCACTCAATATGCGAAAGCCGGTGTAGCTGCTCTTCATATAGAGGACCAGGTGCAAACCAAGCGATGTGGCCATCTCCTCGGAAAGCAAGTCGTCTCTCGCGAAGAATTCCTCACTCGAGTTCGTGCGGCTGTCCTTGCGAGAGACTCAATACCAGGAGGATCAGACTTCGTATGTACTTCCCCACCCGCGCTATTGTATATATTCTCCATCTGACGATATGCAGGTGGTCATTGCGAGAACGGATGCGGCGCAAGTTCTTGGAATGGAAGAAGCGGTCACCCGGCTCAAGCTGGCATCACACGCGGGTGCAGATGTATGCTTCATAGAAGGAGTTCGTACCAGCGAGTTACTGGAGTCTACTGTCGCTGCATTGGCGCCCAAACCTGTGGGTTTATTGACTGTTGGTCTCATCGAGACATACGTTCTAACAGACTTTTTTAAGGTCCTCGTCAATGTTATCTCTGGGGGTCTCACACCATCCTTCACAACTGGCGAAGCTGAAGCCATGGGTGCTAAGATCATCAGTAAGTGCTGTCTTTAGCCCTTCCATAATTCAGTCGCCGACTAGAATGTAGTCTTCTCGTTGGTTTCCTGCGTCGCGATGGTCCACGCCGTCCGTGCTGCAATGCATTCCTTGAAGAAGACTGGGACAGATTTTGCCTCTTCGCAAGGTATGGACCCCAAGGCCTTCTTCCAAGTTATGGGTTAGTTTTTTCCTGGCACCTGCCGATATAAAAATGCAAGCTGACGCCGTCGTAGGTCTGGAGGATGTGATAGAGTTTGACGCACGAGCAGGTGGGACGGCCTTCCAGGCCATCTGATCATTGCCCAGTCGGTTGCTTGATTACCGGCGCTGAACGATTATACCCATTATGTATATGATCACAAGGTTCATATCCTTGCCCCCACCATCTAGTAGTATTAGACTTGATTGTATTCCTGTTTCTTGACGCCACTGTTGTATAAATATAGCCCAACTTTGCCATAGGCGTTAGTGCCAAACAATGGTGGCGCCCCGATAGTTCCGTGCCCCACCCGTTTCTCCGGCCCGGGTAAATCACAATCCGTGGAATAATTCACGTAGCTCCTGGGCCCTGGTCAGTTGTGCCCACAGCTCTTAAGTCCGCTTCGTGTTCTCTGCAACGGAACATTACCACCAAGATGCTTTCTGGAAAGGAGGTCGCCCAACACAACACCCGTGACAGTTGCTGGATCATTGTTCACGGTCAGTCAACGTCAAGAAGCCTTGGGAGATGACGTTCTACTGACCCCTTCACTGGAAACAGGACATGCTTATGATGTTACTGAATTCCTTGACGGCGAGTGACTCAGGTTTAGTTGTGGACTCGCCCTCTTTCTAACTGATGTGTCTCTAGATCATCCTGGCAAGTACCAGGCTTCCGGGGTAAGTTTTGGCGCTCATGTTATCTCCAGGGGGCAGCAAGATCATTTTGAAATATGCTGGCAAAGACGCAACGTTTGTTTGATGCAGTCCATGCCTATAACTGAGCTGACCACCCAAGCAGGGAAGAATACGATCCTATTCACCCGCCAGATGCCATTACGACCAATCTCCCTCCAGAGAAGCAGTAGGGGGATCCTCTCCTGCGCTTAGCCCATCTGTTGATAGCTTTCATTTGTAGTTTGGGTCCCGTTGAGCCAAATACGGTGGAGAAGGTAGAGGTTGTGGTCACGGACGAGGAAAAGGCGCGTCAGACGCGCATAAGTGCAAGACCACCGTTAAGCGAGATACTCAATTTGCATGATTTCGAGGTATGTCAACTTTTGTTTATGAGTGTGTCATTTGGATTCTGACGTTGAATAGGCTATCGCTCGTCAAGTAATGCCAGAGAAGGCTTGGGCATACTACTCCTCCGCTGCAGACGACGAGATTACCACCAGAGAGAACCATGCTGCTTATCATAGGTTGGTCACTCTGCGTTTATGACCGCGTCGTGTTAATTCAGGATGGTATCGCCCAGGATATGGTTTAGGCCAAGAGTTCTTCGAGACGTCTCGAAAGTTGACTGGTCGACAACCATATTGGGCCATAAATCAAGCATGCCGCTGTACATCGTACGCATTCTTTTATACTGCGTGGTTCTGCGATCCAATACGCATGTTATAGACCGCGACTGCGTTAGGAAAACTCGGCCACCCCGACGGCGAATTAAATTTGACAAGAGCGGCCGCCAAACATGGTGTAATACAGATGGTAATCTTTTCCCCTGTTCAAATGCGAACGCTTCCTTAACACTCTAAAGATACCAACCTTAGCTTCATGCTCCTTCGATGAGATAATGGATGCAGCCCAGTCTGGACAAGTACAATTTTTCCAATTGCACGTTCTTCTGCTTCTGTCGCGACCATGGATGCTGACTCCCCTTATTTTGATGACAGATATGTCAATAAAGATAGAAAGATCACGAAACGTATCGTACAACATGCCGAGAAACGTGGTATCAAAGGTCTTTTCATCACCGTAGATGCGCCACAGCTTGGTCGAAGGGAAAAGGTATACTGCTCATCATCCTTGGCCAAAACATATCATCACTGTTTCCTAGGACATGCGTATGAAGTTTGAAGCCGAAGATCCTTCAGAGGTCACACAGGCTGGATCCGAAGGTGTAGATAGGTCACAAGGCGCAGCGAGAGCCATCAGCGTACGTCCTTGCCGTTGCTGCCTCGTCTGCATATCGTGCTAATTGGTTCGTTTGTCAGTCATTCATCGACCCTGGCTTGAAGTGGGAAGATTTGAAGTGGTTCAAGAGCATCACAACAAGTAAGTGCGCTTCACTTACCTTCCTTTGTACAGGCGCTGATCTTACGCACAGTGCCACTGATTCTGAAGGGTGTCCAGTGCTGGGAGGTCAGTGTGGTTTCTTCGCGAAATCGAACCGGAGATATCAACATATAATCTAGGATGCACTCGAAGCATACGACCTCAATCTTGCCGGAGTTGTTCTCTCTAATCACGGTGGACGGCAGCTAGACTTTTCTCGTTCTGGTATTGAAGTTTTGGTCGAGGTAGTCGAGAAGCTGAAAGAGAAGCGTGGTGTGACATTCCCGAACGAGAAATTCCAGCTTTTCGTCGATGGTGGTGTGCGCAGAGCAACGGACGTGCTCAAAGCAATCGCCTTGGGTGCTACCGCTGGTCTGTATCTTTGATTTTAGGCTTCTGCATCCCACTGACATAATTTTAGTCGGCATTGGGCGGCCTTTCCTTTATGCGTATTCAGCATATGGGCCTGAGGGGATGGACAAGGCTCTGCAGATTTTACACGTACGTCGTCGTCTCTGTCCTGTTACAACCTCCTGTATTCAACGTATAACAGGACGAGTTTGAGATGAACATGCGTTTACTTGGAGCTCCCACCATCAAGGATGTCGTCCCTGCCATGGTAGATGCTTCCAACATCCATACACACATCGTCTCTGTGCCAGGAGATCGGCTCTACGAGTCTAATTGTGAGATTGAATCTCACGTCTCGTCTTTCTTCGACTCAATTTTTGTTCACACAGATGAGGGCTTGCAACATGCCATGTTACGAGAATTGAAGACAAAGCTGTGAACACCTCCATCAAATTCGGGACCTCATTTGCGGACGAGATATCCCATGTTGTATGTATCTTGGTTTTTATTTGATTGTGCATATTCGCGACATCATCTCCCAATTCGTACATATTTTGGACGCATCTGGTAACCGTACGGGTGTGACTATATGGCGGCGTCGAGCCTGGTAAGGTGCTGGAAAACAGCAACCTTGACTGACAAGCTCATTTTCCAGGGGGTCTAGTGAACATAACGTGTTTGTTGCCCTTGCCATCAGCCTTGAAGAATCCGGAATATGCCCACTATAAACATGATCAGAGAAACTTCTGTTACAATGGAAGCCAACACTGACATTGAGATATCCTCCGTCCCCGTTATTCCAAAATTCGCCCTCTCGTGCATAGTATACTTCATATCTGCAGAATAGCAGTTCAGTAAGAACAGCTTCAAAATCATTGGGTGTCACGTAACATACCCTATGGTGCCACCGATCTTGACGTCGAATTCTTTATGGTCGTGACCCCAGTCCACACCCTTGGTGCCCTTCCATTTCGTCCTGTGCTTTGTATGACAGACTACCCAGTTGAACTCAGGATGTTGTTTTCTTCCCTCCTCCGCGACCCACATCGTGTACTTTCCGCGAGCCTAATGAAACATTGAATGCAACCTATCAGCAAACGATTGCGCGACATGAAAAGTATGAAGTCGCACTTTCTTGTCTTTTTCGATTCCTTCCTTCACCTTCGCGACGACTTTCATGATGAGCTGTACAGCGCCACGGACGATGGCTCCAATTATACGACGATCGAGCTCGGCATCCATCGCGCTGCGGTCTACCATCGACTTGCTGAATGAGTCAGACCGTATATCGATCATGATTCCCTCGAAGGGGTTGTCGGAAAAGGAGGCGTGGGTGCTGAGGGTTTGGGTGCTGTTGGACGCGTCCACCATAGGGAAGGCATTGGTACTTGAGATAGCTGCGAGACCAGCGCAGGCGACTAAGATCATCATAAGGGAAGAGTGGAACATCGCGAACAAGGACGACCAGCGACAGGTTCACAATAGCCTTGACTCTGAGACCAGCTAAGAGTAGGTGGTCCCATGGTGACTTTCCCCCGCCTATTTATTAGTTGGAATCACACTGACAGAGCTTCACGGTATTCGTGAAACAGGGACCGTAAGCTGTGGGGCTCAGATCAGATCATAGGTTCGGCAGTCAACGTTTCGACAGCGGCTTGTAGCGGCTCGTGTGGCAGGGAGAAGGTAGAGCAGGCAGAAGGAGGCAGTGATAGGATTAGCCGACATTCCGAGATCGATCGGGTGATATAACAAGCCGTCGATCTCCGTCGATGTTAAAATATCTTGGACAAAGCCAACCAATTGGTAGAGAACGTCTCCATGAGGCATTTGTATATTTCACCGTTCAGAATGCGGGCTTGAGGCAACCGCGACAGGTGCAAATGCGGGGATGGTAGTTCGACACCAAGAACTTCCACATGCGCTCAACATCATGCCGTTGATCCGCCGCTCAGGCAGCATGGGCTTGTTGGATTGTAATCAACGCCACTATTGGGACATTTTTAGATCGTCAAATTACTTGGCTTCAATATTAATGCTCCTCCTCCTGGGATGACAGACTTACCAATTCGCGTCTTGGTTATGGTCGCCTCAAACTATGAAAGAGATGAAGGGATTATGTCTGGGAGACGGTGTATACATAGAGACTTGGTTTGATGGTATGTGAGAACGGAGCTCATCTAGATGGTTAAAGCAGCTCCTCATGGACGTTAAAATACCTGTCGCCAGGCCAACGTGAGCTTCTGAAGGGTACTCGATGCATTTTCCTTACCTGACGACCTTGCCAACTTCATGACACTTGCCCACGCCGCCCTCCTCCCATCTTACAATCCATCGTCCAAGAACATTTCCCTCCTTGTCCATAGTTTCTGCCACCGTTTCCTCTGTTCCCGGCTCAACGGTCTTGTTCTTAGGAAGCACCAAAGTGTCCGCGAGCTCCCATTTCGCGGAAGGCCGCTTGGTTTCCACCAAGAACGTCGGATCGTAAACCTAGATAACCACCGGATTTAGCTTAAGAACCTAGGCCAGGAGGTATGCACATACTCTTGTAACCCGTAGTCTGAGTAGCAATGTTTGAGTAGTCATCTCAATGCCTTCCGCCCCGCCGTTCTCCTCCGGAGTCAGATGCCGTAGCGTGATGACATACGGCTGGCCGAACCACCCGACGAGGGCCGTACTTATTCCAGACGTCCCAACAGCTATTGAAGCCAGGGAGACGCGCGCGGACATAGGCAGATTCGACTCTACAATGAACATGAACGGTGCCAGGGTACATGACAGTGAGAAGGACGATAGCGAAAAGAGTTTTAGCCGTCGGAACGTCAACGCCAGCGGCCCAACATATGGAGGCTTTTCTGCCTTCGGCGGCGGTGTTGAAGCTGGAGGCTGAGAGGTCTTTGCTTCATCGACTGAGGGAGCGGAAGTCGAAAGCGCGCGAGTTTGAGGTGATCGAAGGCACACAGCACTTCGCAACTGAATGCGAAGGGAAAGAGTGGAGTAGCCCAGAGGCCGTTGCGCCCTGAGGCATGTCGACAGTAGTGGAGGGCGGTTTCGAAGGATGGTCTGGCGAAGCATGACAGCAATGAACGAGATAAAATAACCGGGTTTCGCACGCGTATTCCTCTTGACCTTGTACATCACATGGAGCCAACAATTTACTATTCTAAAGCCGAATTTATCGAGACAGTACGTGCTCCCATGATGTTTACAATCTAAAAGTACGAGGCTGTATCTTGGCAGGATACAGGGAACAAGGTATCGCGACGAGCCACCATCGCTGGCCCACAGAATATCATTCTTGGCGGCAAGACGATCATTTCTAGCGGGGCGATCATCCGAGGCGATCTCAGACGTACGGGCCCTGGACATGCCGTTGTCATCTCGTTGGGTAGGTACTGTTTAGTGGGTGAAGGATGCGTAATGCGGTACGTCTGTTTTAAGAAGAGGAAGCTCTCCACACCCAATAATGATAGGCCGCCCTACAAGACTTACCGTGGCAACTTCAATTACTACCCCATGAAGATAGGAGATCACGTTCACATCGGCGCTAACAGTGTTGTGGAGGCCGCCGCAGTTGGGAACCACGTCGAGATCGGGAAGAACTGTGTTATTGTCAGGCTCCGTCTGTGTTGTTGCTGCGTTTCGTCTTTGACTAAACTTTTTTGACAGGGCAAGTTCGCTATCATCAAAGATTGTGCAAAGATAGCAGATAATACTATTGTGCCTCCGGCTACTGTCATACCTGCTCTGTCCTTGTTTGCTGGCTCACCAGGTGTGTATAGTTCCGCTTACTTTCTGTCTTCTTTTATATGCGACCTAATGAAACATGACTAGGCCGCTTTGTTGAAGACCTTCCTGAGTCGACGCAAGAGATGGTCGAGGCCCAGACGAAAAAGTTCTATACACGCTTTCAGCCGCTGGACCGCTGAAGTGATAGACATGTCTACCCGCCCCTGGTTTCATTCATGCATTGTACAACCTTCGATGATGACGTGTTGGACGTCTCTCCGTACGTGATCATGCCCTTCTTCCGCCCCAGTCGCCGTAGGCATACTTACGGATGAACAAACAGAAATCAAGCCCTGATGCATATTTGCATCGATGAACATCTCCTATACCTGAAGACTGTCTGCTCGTGCGTCCCGTATGGAACTACAAGGGCTGACTTGATCCTTGCAGTTTCTGATTCTTGTCTTAATCGCTCTTCGTGTTTATCCCGCATATACCCTGGGCACCCGCGATTTCGCCTCAATGACTATACCTGAACCCGAATGATAACATAAGCTGTCCCTTCAGCTCCGGCCTAAGTAGCAGTCAACCAGGAGCATGGTTGCTTTGGTAGGACTGCGAAATTGTCACATAGCTTGACCTCCGAACTTGTATGGGCAACTATATCAATCGTCCGCCATGTCTTCCCCAAGTCGCGTGAGGGATGAAACTCGCAGTCCCCCTTGTCGACTGTCTGCAAATTATTCGTGTCGAGAGTACACAGTCATGATCTGCGTGATCCTGTTCGTTGCGATGCCGGCAGACGCGTTCTTTTCTGCGGCTATCTGCATCTTTAGCCTGCATTTATTTGCGGTCGTATTAGGACGCTGACGCGCAGGAGAATGCGTGTACCGGGGATTGGAGATATTCCCAGATATAGATGCTGAGCGCTGAGCGCTGAGGGCCGTTTCGCGACAGATACTTAGATCGAGAGGAGAGGAAGGGGTGTAATTGAATGATTATGTAATCCACGGTTTGTACATTTCGCGCTCGTGATGTGACGTGGTTTTCGACGCGGTCCCGTGACTGGACGCATCGCGAGAATCTGAACATTCATGACTTGCGCAGTAAAAGCAGGCAACGCTGTGTCAAGACTAGCAGTTGACCGCCACCATGGCCGCACGCAGAAAACCCGTTTCACGCGCCCAGGTACCTTCTGAGTACCAGCCCGTAGACCCCAGCGTCAGGCGCTACAGCCTCTCCGATGGCCCTGTATCGCAGTCCTACGACAACATCAGCACCGCAGTGGACCAACTACTGCGTGAACCACAGTCGAACACGACGGCAGAGGACCCTTCATCGCCTCGCGCGACGTCTTCTAGTGGACACAGCAGCTACGCCTCTGCTAGTGAGCATGGCAGTTACGCGCCACCTGAACAGCAGTACAAGCCGTACCAGCCGGGCCAATACCTCGCACCGATAATCACAGGTGAAACACTGCAGCTGGAGGATCGGGAAGAGTTTACACCAACCGACACCAACCCGTTCTCCGAGTCCCACGAGCCTCTCACCTCGAGCGGACAGTCATATTACTCCGACCAGGACTATCGACCTCCCTCAACACACTCTTACGTCTCCTACGAAGACCAGACTCTTCCCGCTGGTACTGAATACTACGACACCTCCTTCAACTCAGATGTCGAAACCTACGCGTCGGGCAACAACACACGGGCCTCATGGCGCCCACCTCCCCGCTCCCGTTCCCCTACCCCTGCCGTCGATGACGAGGATTACTACGTCGTGGGCAACAACAGCATACACCACACCGGCTACGCACGCCCCCATGACGATGCTGACCCCGAGAAGGCCATGCTCGGCTTCGCGCACAACATTGTGTATGACCCCGAGCCCGAAACACCCACATCTTCACTCGGGACGCTCCCAGAAACACCACTCGAGACGCTGCATTTTGGGCCGGCACCGAGTGGCCGGGTCATGCGCAGGAACAAGACGAAACGTCGTGTTCAACTGACGAACGGGAACCTCGTCATTGACCTCGCTGTTCCGCCGAAACTGGTGTTACCAAGGAGAGGCGAACCGGAGACGACGAGGACGCGCTATACCGCCGTGACTTGCGACCCGGATGAGTTTGAGAAGAAGGGGTTTTTCCTTAGGCAGAACGAAATTGGGAGACGGACGGAACTGTTTATCGTGATCACGATGTATAATGTGCGTACTTCGACCCTTGCATGCGTACGCATGGACTGATGAAGGACTCAGGAAGACGAGGTGCTATTTTGTAGGACAATGTATGGCGTGATGCAGAATATCGCGCATCTGTGCACGCGCAAGAATTCACAGACCTGGGGCCCTAATGCATGGGAGAAGGTGCGTGTGTTCTACCTCAGTCAAGTCACTTATATCAAGACCTTCTCAGGTAGTTGTATGTATAGTCGCGGATGGACGTAAAAAGATCCACCCGCGGGTGCTGGACTGCCTAACACTCCTTGGCGTCTACCAGGCTGGCGACCACATGAAGAACATGGTCAACAATAAGGAAGTGACTGCACATCTCTTCGAGTACACCACCACCTTCGCGCTCGACCCCAATCTGCATTTCAAGTACCCAGACAAGGGCATCATGCCGACGCAGATCATCTTCTGCATGAAGGAAAAGAACCAAAAGAAGATCAATAGCCACCGGTGGTTCTTCAACGCATTCGCGCCGATGTTACAGGTATGTAGAGACCCTGTGAACTTGATGACGCGGCGATGTTGATCATATTGATTAATTCGCAGCCGAACGTGTGTGTACTACTGGACGTGGGTACGCGACCGGGAAAGAACAGTATATACCGTCTCTGGAAAGCGTTTGATGTCAACTCGAGTGTCGGTGGTGCATGTGGCGAGATTTCGACGTACAAAGGAAAAAGGTGGTCGCTGCTCCTCAACCCTCTAGGTAGGCCCTTCCTCATCATCAATGCGTGGAGAGCTGCTGAAAGTGTGCTAGTCGCAGCTCAGAACTTCGAGTATAAGATAAGCGGTATCCTCGACAAGACGACGGAGTCCATGTTTGGGTACATCAGCGTCTTGGTGAGCCACGTCACTTCCTACCGAGGTACTTCATCCTCTGATTTCATTGTTCCATATAGCCCGGCGCATTCTCGGCCTACCGGTATGTGGTTCGGGAGTATTCAGTCCTGAAAGATCCGGATCCTGACGTTTATTATCAGGTATATTGCACTACAGAACGACGAGAAGGGCGTAGGCCCGTTGGCATCATACTTCAAAGGGGAGGTGCTACACGGTCGCGACACGGACATCTTTACATCGAATATGTGTGCGTCTTTGTGATCAGACTCAGGGCAGGGTATGAACTGATGTAAGGACCTTATTTTACAGACCTTGCTGAGGATGTACGTCTCTTTCTTTTCAATGTAGGAGAAAATGTTTAACGAAATTTATATAGCGCATATTATGTTTTGAACTCGTAGCGAAGGCAAACTGCAACTGGAAAGTCCACTTCCCTTCTCACTTCTAAAGAATTCAACCTAATTATGCTCCCCAACAGGGTTCTCAAATACGTTAAGGGCGCCATCGGCGAGACGGATGTCCCCGAGGCCCTGCCGGAGTTCATCAGCCAGCGGCGGCGGTGGCTCAACGGCTCGTTCTTTGCTGCAACATATGCCATAGCGCATGTTGGACAAATCATGCGCTCCGGGCACAGTTTATCCAGGAAGATCATGCTCATGGTTGAGACGGTGTACAATATCATTAATCTGATTTTTTCGTGGTTTAGTATTGTGAGTGTCGATATTCCTTCTTTGGTGAGACAGTAAGCTGATAATGAATATAGGGTAATTTTTATCTGTTTTTCGTGAGTGCTCCTCGTCTCTGCATAGCTCTTATCGGGGTTTCAAACATGAGGGTGTATAGATGGTATTGACCTCATCGTTGGAGGACCCGTCATTTAAGATGACCGGGATCAAATATTTTAATACGCTCGTGCAGGTGAGCCGCATTTTACATACTACGTTTGCTCAGCGGCACAGACTCATCGACCCTCCCTACGCAGTATGTCATGGCGTCTATTATTGTTGCGTGCTTCCTATTCTCCATGGGTAACAAGCCCCAAGCGTACGTCCTCGTTCAAACTATTGTACCACCACCAGTTAACGATACTTCCTGTTGGTGCTTGCAGGTCGCAGTGGAAATACATGTCCACCGCGTGTGTGTTCAGCCTATTGATGGTGTACCTCATATTCGCGTCTGTCAAATGTTCGCTGCAAGCGGCAGAGCAAGGCGGCTATGCCAACTCGATTATGCTCTTTAGCATCGTCATCACCTATGGATGTTAGTACTCATTGTTTCTCGAACCAGTAGAGAGTATACTGATGTGGTACAGTGTACCTGTTTGCGAGCATCCTGGCATTTGATCCATGGCATATGCTCACGAGCTTCATACCGTATTTACTGCTCTCGCCAACATACATCAACATTTTAAACATGTACGTCCCCACGCTTATTCTATCCTCCTCCATCTCACCCGTCTTTAGCTACGCCTTTTCCAACCTCGATGATGTCAGTCGACTTTCTCCTCATCCAGCCCTGTAGTTGCTTACTTTCCCATAGATTTCATGGGGCACGAAGCAGGACAACCTTCCGGAGACAGATCTCGGTGCCGTTATCCAGGACAGCCACTCCCAGGTGGATGTTGAGATGCTCACTGAGGCCGCGGACGTCAACAGTATCTATGAGGAGGCGCTTACAAATCTCAGGACGCGCAAGCCAGTCGCAGCGAAGGGGGTTGGAGGCGCACCATCACTTGCGGAGAAGGAGCAGGCGGCGAAAGATTATTATGCGAACGTTAGAACCAATGTCTGTTGTCTCCTTTCTTGTGTATGCTGGGATTGTATACTGATCGGCGTTCCTTAGGTTTTGTTGACCTGGGTTTTGTCGAATGTGCGTTCGCGAGCTTGTTCTGGGGTTGTGGTGTTGATACTGCGCGATTGCAGGGCCTTCTATTAGTGGGCATTTTAAGTGGTGCGAAGCCGTCTGGTACTTTCAGTGAAGGCGGCGCCACCAGCAGGACGAAAGCTTATCTTATTTTTATCCTTGCTTTCACTGCCATAACGAACTTTATTGTAAGTCCTCCTTTCATTTTCCATCCGTCTGCTCAACAATAGTGACATGTTTCCCAAGCGCTTCCTTGGGTCCACTTTGTACCTCATTACACGTCTAATCATGGGCTGACACAACCTATCATTATTAGTACTTATCGGACTCTTGCACTGACATTGGCGCTGATGTGTATCACACTACATAGTTTGTACAACGTTACATTACATACCCATACCCGGTGGCCAGCGGAACTCATGTATCTTTCCAATTATAAGAATAGATAATCATAGAATGATTGTTGCTGGTGCAGCGCAAGAGCTGTGGGCTTGGTCAAACGAGGCGGATCGTAGCGAAGGGGGCCACGACGGAAGGGTCTCCGTGCAGGGGAACGGGATGGCGAAGAGGTGGCCCGTCCCTGGGACCAACCGCGACGGCGCAGAGATGCTTGCTGGCGGAGGTAAATGTTCGCTTTAGGTGTGGCATTTAGGTCTGTATCGGCTGCGCTGAGAGATAAAGACTCGACTTCCGCCGCTAGTTCGGCGTCACTGGCTGATTCGTCCCCTTCTACGTCGGTGTCACCTATGATCGACCATGCTTCGCTATCAAGATGTGGCGGAGGTGATATGACAGGTGAGGATAGTGGGGAATAATCTTCTGTGATGGCGGGGAGATGTGTTGACTGCTGTAAGGATGGCTGCTCAACGTCCGAGTCCGTCTCGAGACCTCCACGGTCTGACTCTGTATCGGGCTGGGAAGAGTAGTCGATGTCTGTCACTGGGGGTGTATCAAGCGTGCCTGGAGCACGATGATCTGGCCGAGTGACATTCGGGCGCAGGAGATACGTGAGTCGCCGCCCCGATAATTCCTTGCCTGTAGATAGTGCTATTAGTCTGGGCGATTCAAGGATAGGGAAAGGAACTGACTAAAGCTGACGATTTCGTGGTATCGGGCGCAGCAGTGCACCACATAGCGAGCAAATGAGTCGTTATCGGTGTACCACACCAGCTGTAGAGGCGTACGGGAAACCTCAAATATCGTCTCAGTGTCCCCCACAAGGATACCAGGCGCAGCGAGGTCTTCTGCCTCGCGAGCATCTGGATTGAGGACCGTACCACCGGCCTGGAGCCATTCGATAATCTCGTACTCTACGTCGCGGACAAGCAGTTCGGCACGGAAGCCACATTTGCGCAATCCCCGTCGCATGCCCTTGAGGCTCAGAGAAAAGCGACCAGCATTGGCAGAGATAGGATCACGCTCGGGGAGAGCGTTGGTAGGGACTTTGGCGTTTCGCGGGAGATATGGAGGCAGAGGCTCTGGAAACGTCGCTCGAACTTGAGGTACCTGGAGGGCATAATCCCGCTTGGTAGCGGCTACGATATGCGGATTGCCCGTAAATCGTGCTATGAAGCGTCAGACCACGAGCATGCAGGATTTAAGCTCCACAAACCATTATCTTTACGCCTTATCCACCGCTTCCCCTCATGCTCTCGTTTGAGCTTCTTGATTACGGCTGGAACAGCCTGTGACCGATGTTGGGTCGATTGAAGGTGGGCAAATCTGCTGGAAATGCCTGGGTTTCTTAGAATCGCAGGGAACGAGAGGAGGGGAGGAGCTTCTTCCATGGTAGATGGTGGGAGTGAGAGGTTGCTAGTAGTAGTAAGGATACAGAGTGAGTCAGTGAAGTCGTCCTCCGGACTCGGATGATAGCTGTCCCGAAAAAATCTTATCTTATCGCGTGCCAGGTAATATTATGGTACTTACAGTAATGATTAACTTAAAGCTACGATACATCATAGTGATAGTAATAGTATATGCAACTGCAGACTATAATACTTCAAGCAAGCAGGGACCCGTCGTATCCACCTCTATTCTCGGTCATCTTCTGCGCAAGAAATCAGGATGGCCCACCGTCGATACATACACAAGCGTCATTTATGGAGTGGTATAAATTATAACCCCACAGCAGAGCTACGAGAGGAGGTTCTTACGCTCCAGCTCATCAACCCTTTGCGCGAACACCTCATACAAGATACTGGTGGGGGTCTCTTTAATGGGGCCCTCATGCATGCGCTGCGGTCGGGCGACATCCACGTCTAAAACAGTTGGCCGGCGCCATACGACAAACTCTTGGGGTTCACGGCAGGCAGACTCTGGGTATCCGGGAAGCGGGGCAAAATCTGGGATCGTCAACTCATCCTCATCGTCGTCCGCCTTCTCCTTCTTCGGAATCTGTCTACGGGATTGCTTCCGGGGTGAGGCGAACGCTGTGGAAATCTGCGAGGACGTGGGTGGGGAGGTTGAGAGTTTTTTGCGGCTTCGGGGAGCGGGGGAGGTGGATACGAGGACACATCCTGGGCTTGGGTTGTGTGGGAGTGGCGGTGGCGGTTTCACGGCTTCGGATGGATAGAAGGGCCTCCATGACGGCTTCAGCACTGCAGAAGGAAGCTGCACAGTTTTCCCATCCAGATGTAGGTGCTCATCCACAAAGTGCTTCGAGATCGTGTTGGACCGCAAAACTCCTCCTGACCGACAACCTTTATAGATGCCAAAGTTTAATTCTTCATGCCTCACCTATGTTGGATTTACATACCGTCAATGGGGCAGACAACTATGATGCGGGAGAGATGCGAGGTCTCAATGTGATCTTGTAGTGCGTTAAAAGAGGGCTGAAAGCGGGCACTGCATCTTGGTAGCTGGCACTGAAGCTGGGTGTGTTTCTGGATGCTCGTTTTGTTAGTCATGTGTTTGCAAGCAAGTCAACTATCTTACATGTCTCTTGGACCTCACGTCACAGAGATGCCAATGATAATGCTATAATATAAAGGCAGACGGTGTGAGTGTTCAAAACTGGGATGTGTTTGACATCAATTGACGCACCTTCTGCAGAGATTCCCAGCATGCTGCCACAACAGTACAAACATCTCTCCCACTTCCCCATTCGCATTTAATGCCCACTGATGCTATCGTGGTCTGAGCGAGTGCGACAATATTCTGCGATGATATTGTGACCGTAGACACTTGCATACCATGCTCTCCACCCCTTGACTGTTGGACGGAGACGGTCACGAAGTCGGAATCCACTAAGGAGTGTGTACTTTGGCCAGCTTACGCTCAGGGCCCTCAGTAAAATTCAGAAGGGGAGAGCGTCGAGTATGATTCTGAATGAGAAATCATTTGCTGCCCATAGAACTTTATTCTATTATGTAAGTAATCATTGCCCTATGATTGGCCACAAGTAATTTTGCAAACCGGTTTTGTCCAAGCCACAAAGTGGTCGACGTCGGAGCCCGTTCGCCCACTGGAAGTTTGATTATGGGCTCGACACAAAAAAGTTAAAGGGATATAGTTAGCTTGCCTGTACTTGACATTGCCATAATCTCAGAACCCTGGCATTCAGTGATTGCACCAAGCCAGTAAAGTACGACTACTACTGCAAATCACTCTTCGAGAATATCTACCAAGTCAAAGCCGTTCATTACAGCGGTTTGCATAAATCTTGGCACTATCCGAAAAAGTAGAGAGATCAACGTTTCAAAATCCTGACCCTAGATTAGGGCATATGTGTGACTCTGACGTTGTGAAGCATACACATAATCCGAGGACAGCCGTCGAATCCTATACTTTGAAGACATGACTACCTCACGGAAGCCAGTTAGGACACACTCAGCGGCTTCCACACACGTTCAAAGAGATAAAACCTATATTAGGGTTAGGATTTTGAAGTTTTGATCTCTTCTACTTTTTCGAGCAGTGCCAACATATATGCAAACCGCTGTAAGTTGAGTGCTATGTACAACCGACTTGGAAAACACGACGAAACGATACAGGGTGTGAAATTCGACTATCCGGTATGCGCATGATAAAATGCAGGTCCGTAGCCTATAAGTACGCGATAATGTCAATATAAAAGGTAAAGAGAGTGGAGACCAGCCTTTAAAGCGGTAATAAAAGTCCAAAAGCCCCAGCCCCAGTAATACAACGAGGGGAGTATGCACCGACAAATGCGCTGCATGAATAATAAGGGCACTGCTGTGTGGAGACGATGGCCAGCTTCGCAGCCGATGAGCGTGAGTGGAAGCATTATAAACAAATTAAGGGTAGCAGGATGGGTGGAGGATATAGTACAGTAGTCCGAAGATATCTAAAAAATACATTTTGGTAGGTCTGGGTCGGTTTTGGGTGCAGAGGTATAGTCCGTAGCAAAAAATCCGATGTAACGGGGGAGCACGTCGTAAAGCGGGCATGAAAATGGGATAGGAGAGGAGGTGGCTAGTTCAAAGATGTCCGTGGGGGCGAGAGTTCGTCTAGTGTCCATTGGCCTCATAAGAGTACCAGGCAGCAGAATCCGACTAAAACTCCTAAGTGTCCGTGAGCCAAATAACGTCCAAAGCAAAGTCCAGAGCAGTGCAGTAGCTGTCCGATAATAAATGTTCGAGATAAAATAGCGATGAGAAGTCCATTTTTGAAGATTTCCGAGGATTATAGTTCGGCAAGTCTCTTCTGGACTTTGGCAGCTGCGATAGCTAGATCAAAGGGGTGTCAGTAGATGTAGAAAGGCTCGTAACACTAGCTACGTACCAACAATCGGCAGGCGAGGGCTGAGAGTCGTCATGGCATAAAGAAGAGTAGTGATTTGATTTCGAACGTCGGTGTCCATGAGAGTCCACGCAGCTTCCTGTGTCTCAAGCTCCATAATTAGCGTGTCCGCGGCATACGACCAGCAGGGCTTTATACAAAAAAAAGGTGAGGAAGCATTGCAGAGATGGCCAGATGGATACATACACCGATGATGGGATCGAGGAAGTTGAAATCCCGTTCGCTGATGTGTTTGACGACGGAGACACACGCCCTCGCAGAGCGAGAGCACTTGTCAAACACAGCAGGATCATCCTGCATGAAAAGTCGATAGAGCTGAATCAACGCTGTGTGAGCGAGGGTGTGAGCTGCTAGTATGGTGTGTTTGTCTTCATGGGACATCGTATCCACTTGATCGAGGGGCATCAAAGTCGTGATAAATTGACCAATTATTGTCTCGAGCGCTTGAATCTCCTGCGTGCAGGTTGACGTTTGCTTCACCCCTGCCAAAAAAAAATGAGGAGCATGAAAAAGGAACGAAGGGAAGACGCACTTGGGTCCCAGCTGCTAGAGAGCTGGTCAGCGCGGGAGAAAAGGGCAGAGGCTTTCACGCGGAGAGCTTGAGTCGAGAAGGCACTGGGAGACACATCACCATCCATGAATCCCTTTATGGTCTGGAAAGGAACATCGACATTGATATGACCCTAGTGAGTAGAGATTGTCAGGTTATGTATAGACGGAATGCCGTCAGACTTACCGCCTCGTACTCTGCCCAATTCTGAGGCCAGGGGCAGTTGATCGACTGTCGAGGGTCGAGTCCGTCGGGAATGATGGAGGGCTTGCGGAGTATGACAGACCAGCAACGATCCAAGTTATACACCTGCCAGAATGCTAGAATGCGCTCGCCTTCCTTGACACCAGTCCGCGATGGCTTCGTATCGTAGGGCTCCTGAGGGTCGCTGGGCCATGACTGCTCTTGGTGCGTGTTCAGATGAAGACCACACTGGACAGCAACAGCTGCAGCTGCGGTGGCATGGTAACTTCCCTCCAAAATGCGCCCATTGGCAAGGAAGTACATCGACAGCAGACATGAACCTTGAATTATATCGATTATCTTCTCGCCATCACGAAGGCCATCTCGCAGTGCATCGAGGGCCAGTCCGAGATAGTGATCCTCATGTTGGCAAAGAGGCTCAGGTCGAGAAATAAAACAGGCCCATAGATACATGGCATTCATAAGGGCGGGATGGCGTTGCTCTTCAGGCGTCGCCAGAGTGTCCTTGAGCCGTCCCATATGAATATCGAGTCCGCATTGGCGACGATGAGGAGAGAAGATATCAAGGCTAAATATTTGGAAATTTGTCACATGAAGAAGCAAGGATGCATCGGAGCTCTTACAGCATTCGCGCAAGTTCCACTGGTGGCTGGAAACGTGTCTGGTGCTCATCAAAGAAGATCTCCGGAGCGAAATGAGAAGGCGAAGGTGAGGCGATAGGCTGTAGGGAGGTCCAAGATGCGTTGGGAGACGTGGGGGAGGAATCTGATAGGGAGGTTTTAGAAACGGTATTATTTGTGAGCAGACTCAGGAAACATACCCGAAGGGAAGCTCAGAGGGGAGTGCGATGTGTAGATGGATGTATCTCCCGGGGAACTAAAAGACGAAGAGGATGACCCGGAGCGCGAATGAGCATGGGGATCGTATAGAACGACCGCTGGGGACACGTATTCAGGATCTTCGAGCTCCCGAACTCTTTGCTCAAGCCGAGCGATGTTTTCGCGAAGAAGCTGCGTCCTGGTCTTGCCTTTACCATCGTCGTATTCACATGTGTCCCCTTTCTTTGCACGGACGCACTGCTGACAGGATGGCTTGGTCCCATCGCACCTCTAGATAGACGCCACATTAGCGGCCAATTCTGTTCAACGACACTGGGGCGTACCATCTTCCGTTTTCTGCATGAAGGCAGTAAGTAGAGGTCGCGGAGGAAAGGAGGCAGACTTACCGGCATCGCAGACATGCCTTTCCTCTTTGTAGGGTGGTTTGGGACTCTTGTGCTTTATTGGCCATTACGAATATGAAACTAAATATACAAGCGTTGAAGTGAAGCCCGATGTGTGAAGCGGATAGGGCAGTAATGGCCGCAAAGCAGGAGGAAACCGAAGGAAAGAAAGTAAGACTAGAGAGACAAGATCAAAGACACGGAACGAAGCATGAACTGAGGAAAAGGAGAGAATGTGGATGGACGGATATAGGTCCGCACTTCGGCAATCCAGTCTCATATTATACAACTTTGTTTTCTACTGTTTAACCCGGCCGACTACACGGTACTGCACAGCCGTCCTCCGTCACGTCGCGACGTTCAAGGTCGTACCCCCACGTATACGCGCCTGCCGTTTCGTAGACAACAGAGCTACCTGTTGCTCTCCCCTCCCCTCCCATCCCCTCCGAAAGCCCACGAGCTGCCCTCCAGAACGCCTCTCACACCGGTCAAAGAATGCCGCACTTCCTCTTCGGTCCGGCATCATCTCAGTCTCGAACAAAAGGTGATAATGTCGATAATATAGGTTCAGTCAGATTCCATCACGTCGTATCCTATCTAGGAAGTCGGAACGGTTTGATTTCAGGATGCTCTTACAGGGAAACGCGGCCACCTATGACCTTGTTTCTGAAAATACCGACACCCGCATCAAACGATCAATAAACCACGTTATCTGCCGACCCCAGGGCCTCGTACTGGCCTCGTCCTCGAGCAAGTCTCAAACCGGCGCTGCATCCGAAGAGGTCACCGAGTAGTAAGTACGGTACTAGACTCCTATGTCTTTGCTATGCCTTGAATTCAACAAAGATCGATATCAGTTCATCCGGAGTCCCCAGATGCTCCGCAAGACAAGGTATTCCAGGGGCTAATCTTGAATCTTAACAAGCGCTAGGCACGGCATCAAAATCGATATCCTGACCAAAAGACCAGATGACGCATGACTACTGGCCACGTTTCGTCCCTTCAAGTCAAGAAATCCATGAGTTTACATGGCAACTCACATGCTCGTTCTCGAAATCGTTATGTGCTGCAAGGACCACACATAATGGCTTCGGTTGGTGTCACATCGCGGCACAAAATGTTCGGCTCCGATGCAGGTCGGAACCTCAGCGGGACGTTATCCGACCTTCCGACATCTCAAACACGGTGGCGGATGGCTTAACATTTGTCCTTTGGCTACTCGTATATGTTTTCAAGCCCAGTCCAGCGTAGACTGAAATTAGAATGGAATTTTTAACTGATACCAGACGAATGGGGGACGACCGAGAAGCTCGAACTTCAAGCCCAGACGTCCATAAGGTATACCAACGACTCCGAGTCAGGCATCTGTCCAAGGATCACCCTGTCCTTACGGTGTTGCTGATCCAACCTCTTCCCACAAATGTCGGCTTTTAGCGCTTTTGATGTGCTCGTATGGTATGCAATATGCATGACGGACGCCGCGGACGGCACTTGGTTTCTTGCGTTGTCAATCAACTTGAAACGCACGTAGAAGTTTCTCCTACATCTACTTTTGGTTCACGGCTCCCTCAGAATCAAATTCGCGTTGTCTGCGATGATGTTGCTATATCGTAGTCTGTCACACCATGCAGTGTCCACTCGCTGTCTTCTGTTGGTCTTCTGAGAATTCTCGCGTCGCATTGGCAGGGTCTTAAGCGACGCGGGGTCCCCGTCCAACCCGACGCTGATGTCCAATCAATCGCCCCGCGTCGCAGCGCTCACAGATCCTGAGCTTCTTGATCTAGGAGTGAGAAGCATGAGCGCGGCTTGGAGCTTCCTGAGAGTAACATTCGGCAACTAGCAGTGCTTAGTCTTGTCGGCAGCTCGGCTCGTCATCACGCAGACCCTTGTGAGTTTATACATTGTGAATGACGAGAACAAGAATGAATCCAAAACAGAACAGAACATAAAAATAAAATGCCAGACGATCCTGGACCCTGGCTCATTATGCATGATGCTGAGAGGTGCGCAGTCGCGACTGCAGTATGCAGAAAGAATGCCAAGGTCCTGATGGAGCTAAAAGGAGCCGTTCAATCCCCCTCCAACGATAGAGTTTGAATGTGCTCGTGAGGGAAATGGTTGAGCAGACTGTTGGTGCTGTTGTTGCTCACTCAGTGTCCGCTTTTCTCGGGAGTGGGCCTGGCGGACATAGGCATATCGCTGGAAGTGGTTGAGCGACTGGAGGAAAAGCACACCGACCTGGTCGCGGAAGACAATGTAAGCGCTTCATCTCCGAAAGTCGGGGTGCAAGACTGTTTTCCACGTACGGGATAAGCGCGAAGCTGGTTAAAAAGATCGACGGTAGACTCTCGGACCGCCTCCTTTTGGTGGAAGAGACCAAAACCCAGATGCAGAAGTCCGCCACCGTAGGGTATAAGGTATGATAACAGCTACGGATTTCAGGAACGTCTTGTCATTCGGCATAAATAGATGGTATTTGAAAGCAGACCCACCTCGACTACCTGTTCGTACGTCTTGACATTATCCGCGAAGGTACGCATAATTGTAGATGCCTCAGAGTCAGGCATCGTCTTCGCGTGCCTGAGCCGGAAGAGCTGGTGCAAAACATCGAATCCTTTGATTGCACTGTTCGTCTGAAACTTCGCAACATCCTGGTTTGACTCGTAAGTAGCGTGAAATGTTAAATATAGCAGCCAGGGCAGTGTATTCACCGCAACACAGTACTGGTAACTGTTCGTTTTCCGCCAAGCCTCGATGCGTTGCGCATTTGCAGTAAGCTCCTTGACACACGTCGCTTCGTCGGGGAACGCAATGCCACTCCCTAACTGCGGGTGGCGTCCCGGGAGCTCCGTAAATGAAGAAGATGAGAATCCAATCCTGGTGGAGCCGGTGACTTCTTCCTCGTATCGGGACGCCAGGCGTACAAATCGCGTGACATACTCCGTAAAACGCATCCTCACGAGGCTTTCGCCAAAGTGGTCATCGATAGCTGATCGGAGCTTAATAGCATGTAAGCCAGGACAGGCATGGATGATAAAGATCAGTTTACTAACATCTTCAATGAAGAGTTTGTCGGCGTTGTTGTCAGCCTTGATATAGTCAGGTTTCCCCCCTTGGCTTGGCCCCACCCGCCCGTCCTCTTCACTCCCTATCGAGGATTCAGCCTTGAGTGTCCCACTCCGAGTGATCACGGGCGCCGCGAAACTCGGGGTAGGAGTGACTGGGTACGTGGAGTGGATATCCTTAGCTACGGTGACGGTCCCAGCACCAATAACTAGAAGGAGATCCCAAGCACCCAAAGCTTCAAAGATTGGGTTCGTCACACCTGCTATGTATGCTGGCCTGGCATGATATGAGCAATAGAAAACGGTGAAGGAAGTGTAGACGCGTACACGGATTCCCATTCATCTCTGTTGTTGAGATTAGCATACGGAAATGCGCGTTCGATGAAGCCTCTGAGTATAGCCCCACAACCAGAGCCGAGGGCGCAGGCCGAAAGGACGAAGCTCGACACTTCGCCAGCAGGTCTTTTGTGGCCGAGGAAGATGATACGTTTTCCGGTGACGAGGGCATTGAACAAGATAATAATCGGATGCGTTTGTGGTCCATTGGTATGCAAATGAGAATGTTGGGGTCCCGAAACAAGTTGGTGGGAGGAGAACTCCTTGATAAGAGTGATGAGGGAGTACTAGAATTTTGCATCAACACGCATTCGTCAGGAAGTGACAGAGGAGTGAGCCACGCACATCTCCAACTTCTTCTGGAAAAGTTGAAAGGGGCATCTTGATTGGGAGTTGGTGATCCTTGTAAGCTACACTGGTGTGATAAAAGTGGGTATCCTTCGCCAGTCCAGAACGTAAATGGGGATCATAATATGACGGCATCGCATTTCCTGGCGCTCGCACCATGTTGTCTCTAGAGTGAGCTTGAGAAGACAGGGAAGATGCGTCGGTAGATCGGCGTTTTCGAGAGGATGCGACCATCGTGTTGCTGCCAACCAAGGAGATTACACTCGAAGCGTCACCGTTGTCTTTGACTGCAAGGTCAAGACCGCTCTCGTCCCCAACCCAGACAGCGCTTCCTCCGAGAGAAAAAGACGAATCATCAAGGGACTCCTGGTTGGTACTTCCGGGATGTGCTGAAGCCGCGACCGTGGAACTGTCCGTCTCGTTACGATCTCGTCTCTGTGGCAGCTCTCGTTCACGTGCGCGGATTTCATCCTGAGCCCGTTCTCGATGTCGCGAGAGAACTCCCTCCTCAAAACTTGAATACGACTCTCCTGAGTTTGTGGACCGGTGTTGCATGATCGATTTTGCTCCGGATCCAGGATTGCTCCCGTTCCAATTCTGTTGCGTGTCGCGAGGCGCCAGATGAGCGAACTTCTCCGAAAAGATATCTTTCCTCTCCGATGAACGCATGACAAGCTTTTCCTGGCGTGTCAGAAGGGGAGCTCCAGATAGGTCCATCGCGTTGACTGCGTCGAAAAGACGGGCGAGGCAGTCCTGAGATGGATCTGAAAAGTAGTCGTCGAGAGCCATCAGTAGAAAGGGCTTGAGAATCGAGAAAACGGGTTTGAGTAAACTTGTGATACAATATTGATCTTAGACACACCTTGAATATCTGTATAAATGGGTGTCTTGTACAAATGGCGAGCGCAAGAACCTTGGCACCCCTACCAAAGGGCAAGATCATCAAGTACGAGGGATGAGATTAGGTCTATAGCACGCACCGATCCCAGGTCTTATCGTGCTTCGTCCGAACCAGGTTCAGAACACATAGTAGATCTGGCTTGTCTGTCGCGAGATCTCGGTGTTCACCAGGTAGAGGAACCGCTTTCACTTCCGGTGTGTCGAGTGCCAACACGGGGGAGATCGTATTGAAAGGGGTCTGGTTGAGAAAGAAGATCGTCCAGTCGTCTAGTTGCGTCTCCGCCCCATCGGGCAGCATGGACATGGCAAGAACCCTGCAAAGTGGTTGGTTAACGCATTATCCTCAAAATTACCAGGTCTCGCACCCCTCATCGACGCCTAACGGTTGAGGAAACTGATATTTTAGCTGCGCTCCCTCGAAGATGTGAAACTCGGCGAGGAGAACAAAAGAACAGTGGTTTCCATTGCTGCCCATGGCAAGACAGAGGTGGCCATGTTTGATGCCGAAATAACCTTAATGGAGCTCACAGCAGTTATATAAGCTACCACTGATCTTACCATCTTATCCATCCCAATTACATACATTGCAGTCAATGAAGCTTAGGTTGGATACGAATGCATAGAAGGGAATGCTATCATTTTGGTGACTACACGATCCGCATAATAGATAGTCAAAACGGCTAATCCCATCCGGTCGCGCCAGGAGTGGCCGTCTCTGCGCCCCATCCACCAGCAGCAGTAGGCTCAGCAGCCCAGTCGGTCTGCCCGCCGGGGGCGGGCTCGGCAGCCCAGTCGAGAGCACCTTGAACATGAAAAATGAGCAAAGGCAGAGCGCTACTAAGAACTCAATCTTACCACCATCCCCGGCCAAGGCAGGGTTGATACCTCCAACTTGAGTAGCACCAGCCACATCCCACTGCTCGGCAGCACCCTCAACGGCAGCACCCTGCTGGGCGGCAAGCTTAGCCGCCGCTTCCTCTTGTTGCTGCTTCTCAACCTCTTCGGGATCCCTGTAGAAGAACATATCCACCATGACATTCCATCCGTCGCTGGTACGGGGAATGGTACCCCTGAGTCTTAAGACCTCACGAGCTAACAACCACCAGATGAGACCGATCGAGTGTCTTGTCTTGTTGTTCGTAGGGATGGCGACATCGACGAATTTGAGGGGCGCATCAGTATCGCAGAGAGCGATAACGGGGATGTTGACGTAAGACGCTTCACGGATTGCCTGGTGATCAACGCGGGGGTCGGTCACAATGATAAGTCGGGGCTCCTTGAACGACCGCGTGATGTAGTTAGTGAAGGAACCGGGGGTGAAACGGCCGGCAATAGCTTGAGCGCCAGTGTTGGCAGCGTATTTGAGGACGGCACGGTGTCCGTAGGGGCGGGCCGAAATGACACAAACATCGTTAGGGTTCTCGACGGCGGCGATGATGCGAGCCGCGAGGACAAGCTTCTCCCAGGTTTTGCCAATGTTGAGGATATGGATTCCTGAAGATACCAGCTGTAGCCGAAAGATGAGTTCTCGTTAAGAGTAGACGTACCGTCATTCCTCCTCTTCCAAACGTAGGGCTCCATCTGCTTATCGCAGTTTTTGGTGCCGATGTGGCATTGCGCAGCCAAAAGGAGCTGAATCTCCTCCTCGGTAGCGGCAAGAACGGATGGTAGCTTCGAGGCCATGTTGTAAAACCTGTTGCAAATCGAATCGTCAACATCCGACACCAACAAAACGCATCCACCCTCGAACATGCTCGAATCGCTTCGTTCTTCTTCCTGGGGGTATATGCATCATGATAGAGACATACCGTGAAGCTGCGGGGCTTAAGGTCGGCTTGAACGACGTTCACGGTCGGTTTTGGGTAGGTTTGGCTGCTGGTAGAGTTTGCCGGGGTGGGAAAGAGTTTGCTCCCACGCTTAGATTACACGATCAAGCCAAATCACAACAAGTTGCCTTTGCTCCTCAAAACTTCAACATGTCGCAGCTAGTAATAGTATCGTTACGCCTCTGGCCAGGCCTTGCAATCACCATATACCATTCTTTCACTGGAAACTACGCCTATCTCTAAGCGCACAGGCGAAACCTGACTTCTTCTTCACTTCCTCTTCAAATTACCTTCAGTCCCTCTGAGTCTGAGTTCCCCTGAGTTCCCTCGTTCTGTATGTGTCCTGTCAAAGTCGCTGAGGAATTAAATATCTTTGCTACGAGATTTCCCAGCAATTGAGACCTTGTTGAGACCTTTCCCTCGCGTCGATATCGGTCACCGTACTAATGTGCCTCTTAATTTAGGTGCCGGACATAAATAACCCTTTCGGCTTGTCATAAGGTTCTTAGCGGCACATTTCATCCTCTCGTATGACGACCCAAAAATCGTGCCTGCGCATTTTCGAGGAAACGATGTACTTCAAAGTTCGGACGTTGAACGTTCAACATACATTGATCCAATATGACTAGTTGACTAGCGAGCGTAAATGATGTACCAAGGAAGGCGTTGGTATACAAGAGTAAACAACTGGGAAATTGCAGAATTCCCGTTCAAGTTCAAAGCTACGCGACTCCACTGACCCAGACTGACGCCCGACTTCCTCGCCATCTGGGTCAACGTCCGCTTCATACCCGTGAAACGTATCATATCTGGAGCCCCGAATCTAGACCGACGTGATGGATGACCTCGCACCTCCCGGACGTTCAGTGGATATCGAGCTTGGCGGTCAAGAAGTCATTACAATTGACCTTGATAACCTTGATCCAAACCCCGAGGATGTCTTGGACCTGTTAAAGGATGGACAATGCAAGATATGGGTTTGGACGAAGTTGGCTGGAGAGTACTGGCGTCGAGGATATCTGGAAGCAGCAGAGAAAATTGCGCGCAGTGCTATCGAATGTGTGTGGCCGCGATGCTCCTTGAAGCCTATCTAATACTTCCTGTAGCATTCCAAGCGAATGGATCTGCCTCTTCTCTCCTGCCTATATATTCTCTGCTCGCCAATATACAGATTGCATATGCTCGGAAAGCTCCCAAACTCGTTCTACCTGACGCTCGTGAGTATCTACCATTCTTTTCTACTTGCACAACCTCTTACAACATTTCGCCGCCTAACAGGCCAAGATGTCATGACCGGTGAGAAGTCAAAGGAAGAATACTATCGCGAAGCAGCCCAGTTGCTCAATACAGGCGAGAGGGTGGGGGCAGAGTCAGGAGAAGGTGTGGGTGGGACGCTATCATTTTTGACGCGTGGTATGGAATATTTCCTGGTCTTATTTGAATTAACCGTTTTCATGGGTCTCTCAAGGTATCCAACAACTTGCTACCAGGTCCATGGATGATGCGCTACGTTCGTTCGATGGCGTTTTAATTGAGAAGCCCACAAATCTCGTCGCACTTCTGGGGAAGGTATGTCATCTTCTCCCCGGTCTCTCAGTTCTAGCTGACATTCTCAGGCGCGGATTCTATACGCCCGAAGGAACTTTCGGGATGCTCTTAAGATCTTCCAGGACGTTTTGAGATACAACCCTCATTGTATACCTGACCCTCGAATAGGTATCGGGTTGTGTTTTTGGGCCTTGGACCACAAGCCAAAGGCCCTGGCAGCGTGGCAGCGCAGTTTGGAGGTGGTAAGCAAAGAGGAAGTCGGCCAAATGCTCTAAGGGCTAACTTTGTATTAGAACCCGTCCGAATGGCCAGCTCAACTACTGCTTGGTTTGGATGCCATCAATTCCAGCAAGAACGACAATCAAACTGAGACTGATCGGACAAATCTCTTCCTGCAAGGTACAAAGCTCATCGGGGAGGCTTTCAATGCCAACCAAAGAAGTGCTGCCGCCGCCAATGCATTATGTGAGGTATTTTTACGGAAGGGTAACTACACACGAGTAAGTGTGTTGTGATCTCATGATCAACCTGTTCACCTTCCTTCACAGGCCCTGAAACTCGCGGAGCGAACCATCCAGTTCGCCGACACACTCACTGTCCTCACCGAAGGGTATTTGAGGGCAGGCCGTGTATCGCATGCCGAAGGCTCAGTGACCCATGCTACGAAGTATTACTCTTCAGCTGTTGAAGGGCAGCCCAAACACATCTTAGGCGCAATCGGGTTAGCTCAAATGCAAATGCAGAACGGTCAGCCAAAATCGCTACAAGGACTTCATGTAACTTGTTAACTGATACGCATTGTTAGATGAGATGGCCGCGGCCATTCACACACTGGACACCCTTCTCCAGGCGCCGAACCCCCAGCGTTCTATGGAAGCGACCGTGATGCTTGCGTCACTTCGCGCCCACCCACGCCCTGGCGTTTCCAGTTCTGACGTCGCTCAAGAACGGACTAAGGCACGCGATCTTTTCGATCGCGTCGCCAAAGGCCTCGAAATTGAAGATGTCCGTACAAGTGGACAACCTCCAACAAAGGCGTCGCGCAACATCACCGAAGATATGGAAATGCATGTTGAGATTGCACGTCTATGGCAAGGCGAGAGCCTAGAGCGGATGGGAAAAGCCCTTAAGGAGACCCTCCGGATCAGCGAAGGTACTGGACGCATTGACCCTCGCCTCTTGAATAACATTGCGGCCCTGCATCATTTGGAAGAACACTTCCCGGACGCAAGGTCACTCTATGAGAAAGCTCTCATCAGCGCATCTGGACTTGGGACTGACGCAGGGGAAGCTATATCGACTACAGTCTTGTATAACCTGGCCAGAGTGTACGAGGACCAAGGAGAGGAGTCCTTTGCAAACGACGCATATGATAAGCTCGTATCACGGCACCCCGAATATGTGGACGGTATGTTACCCCTTTGATGACCTTACTTGAACACCTTTGACCCGATGTGTAACAGCCAAAATTCGCCAAGCTCAGATGCTTGCAAACCTCAACCGTCACAACGACGCTCACGACCTCCTTAAACAATGTCTTGCCTCGCAAAACAATAACCTCAATCTTCGTGCATTCTATACCTACTTCCTGATCCAGACGAACCTTCCGAAACCCGCCAAAGATTTCGTTTTTGCAACACTGAAAGATCACGATAAGCATGACGTCTACTCGCTCTGCGCGGCCGGTTGGATCATGTACCACCAAGCTCGCGAAAGCCGCGACACGACATCCAAGGGCACAGAAGAGCGCCGGCGCGGCTTCCAACGAACTGCAGAATTCTATGAGAAGGCGTTACATCTCGACCCACTATGTGCTTTCGCTGCACAAGGACTGGCTATCGTAACAGCCGAAGATGCCCTCGGCTCTCTTGGCGGTGCGCTTAGCCCAACCGGAGCGGATGAGGCACAGAAACGTCTGAAAAATGCGCGTGAAGCCCTTGACGTCTTCGCGAAAGTCCGAGAGTCAATCGACGATGGTAGCGTCTATTTCAACATGGGGCATTGTTATTATGCCCGCGATGAATTTGACCGGGCGATCGAAAGCGTGAGTTGTTATTTCCTTGCGGTCTGATGTTGCTCCTCACTGTTCTTATGTAGTATGAGACGGCTTTGACACGTTATCATGACGGTCACAACGTGCCAATCCTGCTTTGTCTGTGTAGATCTTGGTATGCAAAAGCAACAAAGGATCAATCATTTATAGCAATGAACCAAGCCCTGCGATATGTTCAAATGGTATGCTTATTGGCGTAACTGCGGTCTTCCATAAATCTTACGATGGTCTGAAACACAGGCATACCACATACAACCGAATGACAAGGCAATTGTCTACAATATTGCCATGATCCAGCAGAAAGCCGCGGAAATGTTGTTTGCAATCAGTGCAGCCAAGCGCTCTTTGCGCGACCTACAACGAGTCATTGATCAGGCCGCTCATGCACAGAGGTGTGCTTCTTAATGCCTTTCCCAAGCATGTCTTATTGATTCTTCTTAGGTTATTCGCATCGCTAGCATCTGATAAGTCGCCCATGGTCCCTTACAATCGAGACATCGCGGACCAGCGCCGGAAATACGGCGATAACATGTTGCGGAAAGGCGACGAACACCTCGCGGCGCAACGGCAATTCGAGGCGGACGCACAGGCTAGGGTTGACGCAGCGAGACGCAAGCGTCAGGAGGAGAAGGATCGCCTGGAGGCACAGGAAGTGAGTCACGACCTTCATGTCATGTTCATTGATGTCTGACAAGCACCCAGCGTGTGCGGATGACCGAATTGCGGAAGGAGGCAGAAGAGTTGGCGGAAGAAAGGAAGAAAGCACGAGAGCAAGCAATGGAGTGGACGAGGGAAGTTAGAATGGAGAGCGACGAGGAGCGTGAGCGGAAGCCGAAGAAAACCCGGAAACCCAAGACTGACGTAGGTAGCGGGGAAGAGGGCGAGCCAAAGAAGAAGAGGCGAGGAAAACTAAAGAAACCTGCTTCTGAAGCTGAAGGGGATACGGAAGAGCAGGCTGTATTCAGTGAGGATGACGATGCTGAGAAACCGGCGAAGAAGGTATGGTCAAAATTTCTGTATAGAACCTGAGTCTGAACCGGTTCTTTCCTCCAGCGCGCTGCGAAGAAACGGGTAGTCAGAGATGATGATGAGGAGGAGGCGACGAGACCTCAGAAGAAGCAGTTGTACGTGAATTCGTCATATGTAAATATCCAGTCAAGCCAACTAATCGTGCCACTGTTTAGCAAAAGTAAAGCGATGCTCTCTGATACAGATGACGAGATGTCATGACCTGATATATCTCTGCATTAGTCTCCTGCGTTCTTGTTGTCGTATATGCATTGTATAATTGTATGTTAGCATTGTTCTCGGACATCCGACCCGACAGTGAGGAGGCAACGTACTTGAGTTTGTATCTCGTCCACAACAAAGAGATCGATGGACTAATATGAGTACGTGAATTCTTCGAGAGACTCGGGTCTTGCAATGCCGCGAGCACCATTTTAATTGTTCAGGGGAAGGCAAGGTGAAGGCCATAGGAAGCAGATATTACAACGAGTGTACTACAACATAAACAACATGGTTACTTACAAGTAAATTAGGATAATGAACACGACCTAAAGCACGGGCTGCGCGTCATCCCTCTCCTTCCGAGGCACGAGACGTTCTCGACTGAGAAATCGAGACAACACCGATGCGCGTTTAGTCAGGCGTGGCACAACGTTGGTCGACTCGGGTTTATCCCTGTCAGGCGTAATAGTTAAAAAGTCCACAACCGCCGACCAAAATCTGTTCCCGCTCAGCGCTTGATCCTCCTGCAGAAGAGATTGGTCGGCAACCTTGGCCAAGCGTCGTGCCTCAGCGGTGTCTCGTCTTGCGACAATGCTGCTAGGAGGAGGTCGCTCTTCCCCATCAAGAATCCATGCCCAGTTCCAACTCCCAGTCGATGGAAGCAGACCCTCCTTGATTCCGTGCGGAGTCGCCCGACCAGCCTCATCACTCCCCCCTTCACGCATGAGAGAATGATGGAGAAGAGCCATGTTCCGTTTGGTGTCCTTTTTGGCGAGCTTCAGATTGTGGCGTCGGTCTCGTTCGATTTGTAGAATCGTGTGCGCGAACTTCTTATCGAATTTTATTCGCGCGTCAAGATACCGGCGTAGCGTGAGCTCGGACATCCGGCCGATTGTTTCGTGATTGACGGATAGGGCCTCGAGTTCAAGCTCGGGTTCCAGTGGCCGGATGATCCCCTGGGTAGAGATGCGCTCTCGTATCATGGCACCATCCCATGCGGTGTCCTAGGTCCATTGTCAGGAACATGTTCATTGCGGTTCATCGCTTGCACTAACCGGAGAGGATCCGTAGACATACGGGTGACCTGCAGTAAGGGCGCTTATATCCTCTACCTTCCGCGGTGTAGACGGATCACTTTGGAACCGAGGACCTCCAACATCGCTCGACGTCGTCGAATCTTCTCGCAGCGGGAGGGGCGGTGGTGTCTCTGCAATAGCTCCAGGTACGCCAACTTCGCTTCGTGCTCGGGAAGATGGTCGTGGGCGTATCATAGAGGTTGCACGACAAATGCTGGAGGATAACGAGCGTCTTAAGGACTGCCTCCTGGGTGGCTCCGAGGTAGTTGAAGTATGAGTCTGACTCTCATCTGCATCGGCGCTTGTGGTAGTCTTATATGATGCTTTCCGCGTCTTATTTTTGGAATTCCTGGTCCCAAAGGACGATCGCTGCACCAGACTCGGGAAGGATGAGTTCAGGGGGCTGGAGGGAGGGCTTGAGGGAGACGGGGAGATCCCAGTGACGTGTCTGCAAAATGTTGCAATGGCTCGGAAACAAAATTTAGCAGGAGTCGTGAACGAAAACAGGACAGGTAAAACATGGGCTGCATCTGTGCACGTAATCAGCCATCCATAAGGTAGACTTTGAGATAGGACAGTTACCATCGTAAATTTGTAAATGAACTTTCGTTGCCTGGTGGCGACCTTCTATTCCATTAAGGGCAGGGTAGAGTGCTCGCGTTTGATCGTTGATGGGGTATTTGTCTGGATTAGCAGCCTTATGGGCCCTATTGTCAAACCGACGGTCAACCAATTCCTGCGCTGTTTTGAACTATTTTGACCCACGTATACACAATCTCATCCCTCAGAACCTCCTTGTCACTGGCGATGATTAACAGAGGCGGTAGGCCGCCAAGATAGGACAATACAGGGCTAACGAGGGGGTGTGCAAGGAGGCTGTTCTGAGTGTACATGTGCAGCTGATTGGTAGTAGACAAACGCTCGCCAGAACGAGCCAGGAGTGATATGGATTGGTCGCAGTGAGGGTGCGAAGTGGGAAGAGAGGTGGTAGTACCGACATCGACAGGACGCCCAGCTGGTATTGGGGATTGTGCCATAGAGAGCATAGTGGCTGTGGGATCATAGGGTTGATCTGTTCGGAAAACTTCGCGAATACGCGACCTCAAAGAAGCGTGAACACGGTTAGAAAACTCTTCAGGAGGCGGCGGCCATAGCACGCTAGGCTTCTGCAAAGATAGCCCCCATTCAGGCATCACGTCCTATGGGGATACATTTAATATCCAGGAAACGAGGGGCAGAAACTTACCGTGGATGTATTGGTATGAACACTAGGGAGGGAGTGGGTTAGGTCGCACCACGGAGAAATAAGCACACCACCCGCGGGCATGGGCAAATTACTGTCACGGATGACTTGAAGAAGGGCGAGAGAAAGGCCTCCACCCGCTGAATCACCAGCGATGACGATTCGCGAGGGGTCCACAGGGCAATGGGCAGTGCCCGGGGGTGGTCGAATAAGGAATAGATCTGTCGAAGAGGAACTCAGTAAAAAATAGCAGAGAGGCCGGTAGGCGCTTACACGCTGCTAAGAGGTCCTGTAACGCGCACGGGAAAGGGTATTGCGGAGCCAGTCGATAATTTACAGCTTTTGGCGCCGTTGAGTTAGAGGGTATTGAGAGATACAGGGTTTTCGCGCACCAAATACACGCCCACCAATCTTGCGAGCGTGTCGTTGAATACTATAACTAGAAAGATGGTCGGCATTAGATCCTTATGATTGTTCGGTAGTGGTAACGATAAAGTACCGTTCTTGATCAACACTTCCGAAATAGTAGCCGCCTATAAAGCATCAGAAGAGGAACTTGAAGGTCATATGCGAACGAGAATATCCACCTCCATGAGAGTACAGGATACATGGCATCTCGTCCATGTATTTTTGATAAGTCCCGGAGCTGGGAATTTTCTCGGCGGAGGTATCAACGGAGGATGGTATTGGTTCCGTGACGTTTGCTTTCTCCTGCATCTTGTGTCGACGTTTCGCCTCTTGCCAGTCCTTCTTGGCAGTGATCCATTGAGCATCCACCCTGTACAGCGTAGGACGAGGAGGTAAGCGCTTCGCGTCGAAGACCTGGAACCTTGGTTGAACGTACCCGGTGATGCCCCGGACCTGCCACCACTTGACTCCGCCAACGACGCGCCGAGCGGTCTCCTCCCCTCCCAGGGCTGTTATGAGGTATTTTGCGGCCTCGTCGCATGAGGCCATGGGGACCATGAGCCGAACGACATGGACCCATGGTGGTGAAGGCGTACGCGTATTCGCGAAGCCTGGTTGATGTCCAGAGATGAGGATTATGATACGCGTCACGATGTAAAGCCATCTCACCTTGCACGTCTTCTACTGTATGGCTTGGAGTGGGTTAGATAACTTCACCAAGACGTAGTAACAGAACGTACAAACTGGCTGCACGCAGGAAAGACTTTCGGCAGCCCGTCAGACGGCGATACTAAAACAGCAGTATTTCTGCTCACTTTTACAACATTAAATACTTCATCGTACATCAATTCATCGTGCCTTAGAGGAGTGATTGGCTTTCCGTCTGGGGTAGTTTTCTTGTGTCGATCAAAGTAGTGCTTGATGAGGGTCTCGAAGACGACGGGCCCAACCTTGAGACCAGCTTCAGTGGTAAGGGCGTTGACGGGCATGTTGCCCACCTGAGAGAGGTTTGTTGTGGACAAGAAAGGTTGAAAGATGTTGAAGGCAAATGGACTCGGGAGATCGCGACGAATGCGGCCTCTTACATCATAATCGGGATATAAGCGGGCCCTGCCCCAGGTTTACAATGTATTTGATGGACTTGGTCTTCTTTCGTCAGACCTTAGCATGATACAGGATCTCAGCTCATCGTAGAGAGCTCCGGCAGCACTTATACATGTATTGATTTTGTCAAAGTTTGGCAGAAGTGATCCCTTGTTTCTCCACAACAATCTTTGCCAGCTTCCCAACAACCGGGAATCCACTGACATGCATGTATGCATGCTCAGAACTAGCCTGACGACGAGCATAACGAGCTGCGATGCCTTGAGAGATGACAGCCAACTATAAAGGGGTATGTGAGTATGACATGTGTGCAAGTTCTTCCCAACTCACCTTGAACAATGTCCAGCTTCGCACGAAAACCATTTCTGGTATGGGATATGGCTGATTCGTAAGTCGACAGTATTCCTTCTCCAGGTCCTGAACTGCGATTGGGGCATCTGTTGCCGCTCCTCCAAAGCCCCGCATCGTGAAGGGGATATTGGTCGGAATATCCTTCATATCTATCGACCAAGGTAGAGTCATATTTCCCAGATCTGCGAGCTAAAAGAAATGAGCTTGTCTTAGGGCAGACATTGGTGCAAACTTACGGGGCTACCGAGGGTGCACATCTCCCAGTCTAAGATACCGATAACACGGTTTTCAGTTGGGTGGAAGATGAGGTTATCCAGCTTATAGTCTCCGTGGACGATTCGAAGCCCAGTCTTCTTCTCGTCTGGTAGGTTCTTCTGGTACCAACCAACAAGTTCTTCAAAACATGGTATATTTCCGATAGGTTTTCCGCTTTCGACGTCTTTCACTGCTGCCTGCGCGCTCGAAACACGAGAAAGAGATTTGATTTGCCGCGGGAAGTAGTCGGTGGAGGGGCCAAATTTCGATAGGCCAACGCTTTCCGGTAAGATGGAGTGAAGATTCGCTAATGTTTTGACAACGGACAGCCAGCTATATCATGCGGGTGAGAATATATATGTTATGGCACTGACTGCTGAAATACCATTCGTGTCGGTCCTGGGAAGAAACTTCTAGCATTCGGGTATCGGTGAAGATGCGCCCATCAAGGAATTCCATGACATAGAATGGTGTTCCAATGACCGTGTTATCCTCGCAGAGCAGAATGGGCTCTGGTACGGGTATCCGTCGAGCGGCGGGGGTGCTTGGCCGTAGGTTGTATCCGTAAAGCGCGTGTAGCATGGTATATTCGCGTTCTACTTGATGTGCGGTTTTTGAGAGAAGCTGGCCAGCAGGTTTCTTCCGTAGGACAAACTTGGTGCCACTATATGTTCGTTAGCCCATCTGAATTTGGTTCCGTGGGGGATCGGCACACCTCGCGTCGGTCAAGAAGTAGGTAGGATTGGACTATGCTTTCGCAGTTATGGCTGAGTAATTATTGTGGTAGAGTAGATCGCACCTGGCCAAACTGTAGACCGTGAACAAAATGCAGGTGTACGGAAGCATATGGACCTACTTTAAACTGTAGGACGTCCACCGGAGTCTTGATCCCAGGCGCGTGCCGCGCAAGGTAAGTATTGAGGCTTGCGATATCTATATTGGCTCTGACTTCGCCATACTCGCCGCCAATCTTCTTGGGTGCAGCACTGCTGGACATGGTAGCAGTAAAGAAGTGAGGCCAAACCGAAGTTCACATCTTTTAGTGGATGCCATTCATGATACTTTCGGTATTCGGCGATCAGTCGTCCGGTGTCATACGTAACACCGCAGCTGATTCTTAACGCCGAAGCCACGTGTTGTTCTTGAACCTTCGGGTAAATCCGCTCGGCAAAAAAGTCACGTATTACCTACAGCTGGCGCGAAAAATTCTGAACTTCACCTTCACCTTCTCCATTCCCATCCACAATGTTCACTGCTGCCGTTTCTCTTAGGAAGTCTGCTCTCAGGACGGCCTACAATGTGTGTTGCGCTCTATTCTACAGGTCTTCACAATGTCTGACGAGTTGTCTAGGGCCTGCCGCGCTCACTCATCGCGCGGAACATGAACTCCAAAGTCAACGGTAGGTTTGCTGGCACGTCCAAGTCATCGCTGAGCTAACACGTCACTTCAGGCCCAGTCATTGGTATTGACTTGGGTACGACTAACTCTTGCGTGGCCGTCATGGAGGGCAAGACCTCTCGCGTCATCGAGAACGCCGAGGGTGCCCGGACAACACCGTCGGTCGTCGCCTTCACGAAGCATGGCGAGCGTCTTGTTGGCCTTCCCGCGAAGCGACAAGCAGTTGTCAACTCCGCCAACACCGTCTTCGCATTCAAGCGATTGATTGGGCGTAAATTCACGGACAAGGAGGTGAAGGAGGACATGCAACACTGGTGAGTCATTTCGCCTACCGTCACCAGGTTTCACTCTAACGAACCTTAGGCCTTTCAAAGTTGTTCCCAAACCCGATGGACGGCCAGCGGTCGAGGTTGACAACGGTGGAAAGCGACAACAATTCGTAAGACAATATTTCATTTCTCGCTGCCGTCGTTCTCAACTTTCTTCCAGTCAGCAGAGGAGTTGTCGTCTATGGTTCTCGCCAAGATGCGTGAGACAGCGGAGCAATACTTGAACAAGAAGGTCAAGTAAGTAAATTTATCAATCTTCTTTACGTCGTACCAATTTCTGCCACAGCCACGCCGTCATCACTGTGCCAGCCTACTTCAACGATGCACAACGGCAGGCGACCAAGGACGCTGGTCAAATTGCTGGTCTCGACGTTCTGCGGGTGATCAACGAGCCTACGGCTGCTGCCCTTGCTTACGGTCTCGACCGCAACGACTCCTCCGTTATCGCCGTATACGATCTCGGCGGAGGCACCTTCGATATCTCCATTTTGGAGATGCAAAAGGGTGTCTTCGAAGTCAAGTCGACCAATGGTGACACCCATCTTGGTGGTGAAGACTTCGATGTCGTTCTCGTCGAGTATATCTTGACTGAGTTCAAGAAGGAGACGGGTGTTGACCTGAAGGGTGACCGTATGGCCATCCAGCGTGTCCGTGAGGCCGCCGAGAAGGCCAAGATCGAGCTGTCCTCGACCACTCAGACCGAGGTCAACCTGCCCTTCATCACCGCCGATGCTTCTGGCCCCAAGCACATCAACACCAAGCTCATGCGCTCGCAATTCGAGTCTCTCGTCGCTCCCCTCGTCCAGCGCACCGTTGACCCTTGCAAGAAGGCTCTCACCGATGCCGGTGTCAAGGCTAACGAGATCGACGAGGTCATCTTGGTCGGTGGTATGTCCCGTATGCCCCGCGTTGTGGAGACGGTAAAGTCTATCTTCGGTCGTGAGCCCTCCAAGGGCGTCAACCCCGATGAGGCGGTCGCTATCGGTGCCTCCATCCAGGGTGGTGTTTTGGCCGGCAACGTTACGGATATTCTCCTCCTCGACGTTACTCCTTTGTCGCTCGGTATGTCGCATTTCTTACTTGTACTTGTATGCGACTAAGCAGACATGTTCAGGTATTGAGACCCTTGGTGGTATCATGACCAAGCTTATCAGCCGCAACACGACCATCCCCACCAAGAAGTCTCAGACTTTCTCCACCGCTGCTGATGGGCAGACCGCCATTGAGGTCAAGATCTACCAGGGAGAGCGTGAGCTCGTTCGCGACAACAAGCTCCTCGGTAACTTCAACCTCGTCGGCATCCCACCCGCACCCAAGGGTGTTCCTCAGATTGAGATCACCTTCGACATCGATGCTGGTACGTTCTATCATAATCCTTCAATCTCACCCTATTTACCCTTTACGTCAACAGATGGTATCGTCAACGTTTCAGCCAAGGACAAGGCTACCAACAAGGATCAGTCCATGACCATTGCCTCGTCGTCTGGTCTCAGCGACAAGGACATCGAGAAGATGGTCTCTGACGCCGAGCAGTATGCCGAGACTGACAAGACTCGCCGTGCTCTCATCGAGGAGGCTAACAAGGCCGACTCTGTCTGTGCCGACACTGAAAAAGGTAACTTTTGTGATTCGTCGGACATGGCAACTTTGCTGACTTTTGGTTGCAGCCATGAACGAGTTCAAGGACCAGCTCGATGCCACAGAGAAGGACAAGGTCACCAAACTCATCACGGAACTCAGGGAACTCGCTGTCAAGGGCCAGGCTGCAGATGCAACCGTCACTGCTGACGCCATCCGGGAGAAGATCAACGAGACTCAACAGGCATCTTTGGGACTCTTCCAGAAGGTGAGTTAGCACCTTATAGAGTATTACTTATGAGCGTTGACTCATCATCATAATTTAGGTCTACGAGAAGCGCACCGCTGAGCAATCTTCTTCGGAGCAGCCCACTGAGGAGGAGAAGGAGGAGGAGAAGAAGGATTAAATCCTCCCTCTTGTTCTGCCCCCTTCCCTCCCCTCTCACTTTTCTTCTAGACGGTCTTCGATTTTGGCATCAACACACGCTCTCATCATCATCCATAGCATTACGCATCTAATCATTATGGCTCATGCTTTGGTTACAGCTAGCCTACGACGCCCACACGCATGACAGTTCGCTTCCTAAAAGTAGACTTCACGGACCCTACTTGCTATCTATCCTCTATTATATCATTACGAATAGTATTCACGCCCCCCTCAGTTGTAATTCATATCATTGAAATTCTGTTATGGAATTGACCTTGCATGAGCATGAACATCCTGAGCTCTATGGGACTTTCTTCATATTGTTCAGAGGTGTGAGCGGCGCTTGTTGCAACGTCCATCGAGGTCCTTCGTTCTTGATAGGTCCACGCATCGTCGTTTCAGGAGGGCAGCGGTGCGCAGAGACGCGTCTTATCACTCGTATCAAGGTATACTACTCAGTCCATACAATGGATTTCTGCGCGCTGGAATCTGGTAGAGCGTCCGCCATCATTCAACTAGAGTGGGAGACCCATTCCCTGGCGCATACACCTTCCAACCCGACAACATGGAGCCACCCCGAGACGCGTCGAGCTCTCCTTGCAGAACGCGCATATCGTCAGAAAGCTGCTGAACGGACGCTCTCAGACGTACGGCCTCCAGTGCGAGCGCGTCGTTTTCCGCTATGAGGGCCGAGTGTGAGTCGTCGGTAGCCACCATGTCTTCTAGCTCTACCACCGCGTCCTGTGACCGCTCCTGGGGTCTCGTAGCAGCCTCAAGATCCACCCGAAGTTTCTTGTTCTCCCTCGCCAGCGTCTGGTTCTTGCCCCTCTCCCTCTCCAGAAGAATCTCGGCCTCGGCAGCACGGATGTTCGCGGCCCTTGCGGAGGTTCGCGCTCGTTCTAGGGGGTCGACGGGTTGCAGGACAGGTGGGGTATTAGTGTGGCCATTCTCCTTATTCTCCTTGTTGGCCCGCTTTTTTTCTCTTGCGAGTTGAGTGATGTATTTGAAGTGGGCTTTCTGTTTGAGGGAGCGCCGCTTCGCCATGATTTTCGTTTGATGTGATAATTTAGGCAGTAGCGAGATGGCGAAATGGTGCGGGGGTTCGATGCGACGCGACGAACGTCTGCGTATGTGAGCAGAAAGACTTTGTCGGGATGAACGGGTTTTGGTTGTCGGTAGCTAGCTCACTGAGGAACCTGTGGTTGAAGGTAAAGTTTGGGTAAACCGCAGAGGTGTCCGATAGGTGCCAAGACGCGTCGTATCATCCCAACACCACGCGAATTAGTGTCCATTCAAATGTATCCAGAGCACGACCAGGGTCCTAGCGTTCTATATTGAATGGTGGGTATCGGAAATTACATGGAGATAAAGGTATGAGAATGGAATCCTCCGGCTACGTTCATGATTCTCGTGTACCCAACATGAGCGCCATCCTGCTCCTCAGGAATGTGGAAGGTCTACCTGATGTAAGTTGTAGTTGGAGGATTGTATCTCAGCTTTAGTAGGCTTGAATAACGTCCGTGAGTATATGTCAAGGAATCCAATACCGAAGGCTCGCGTTCGGGATATAACGCCTTCCAAATGCCACCTCGCCATGTAGCCGCCCGCGGTGAGCGAAAGAAGTCGTTGGACTGGTGTATGGTGTGTTCCCATTCAACACTGCCGCTGATACGCGTCCTCCCGCCGTACCCGGTTTGTCCTTGCCTTGCTCGTATCCTGTTAAAAGTGATCGAGCAGGTATTCGTTCGCGCCTTGAATCATTGTTGTGTGCGGTATTCGCGATCCAGCGATCTCGTCGGTGGTCTGGGGAAAGGGGATGGCGGGTGACGTCGCGAGAATGGCTGAGGCACCAACAGGGGGTTGTGCGAGTCGAGGACAGAGGGAGGTCATGGGAGTGCACGGCTGAGGAGAATGGGCTCCGTGTTGATCGGAGCAGGGAGTTTATTTCAAACACGAGGTTGGGACTATACATAGTGGCAGAGCATGCACAGACATCGTGGCCCTCCAGTGCAATGCATATCCCTTCAACTCGACTAACAGACACTCCCCAATGGACGTCCTTCTCTCAATCGTAACTGGCCTAGGTCTCCGTCTTTTCCTCGAAGGCCTACAAGAACCTCTTGGCAGGCTTGGGCCTGTTCTCCTGGGCCTTTGGGAGGGCGCTGCCGTGCACATGCTCTCAAACTCCAGCAGCAATGCTTCCACCCCTGATCACTATCTGGCCTACGCACTGCGGGTGGCAGTGGACCTATACTTTACAGCTAATCTCCAACGAACTTTTGTAGTCCTGCTGTGGACCGCCCTTGGCCTCCTCGCCTCCGAAACTGTCCAGCCCTCGCGGCCCAAGCGCGAGCGCCGCCGAAGAACATCTCGCTCTGTCCCCCCACACGTCCGCCACTACCAATCCCCCACTCTTGAGCCCCGCAACACCTCCCGATCCATTGAAGGCCCGGTTGTCTCCACTCCTGCCATCCGCCCAAGCCGTCCACCGTCACCCCCCAGCTTCTTCCTGGAGGGCGAGTCCGATACTGGCACCAATTCTCCCCATCATCACTATCTCCCCAGTGTCTTCCCCGTAGGCGAACCCGACTCCTCCGAGTCCCCACCGCCGAAAACCATCCTCCTTCCCACCCCGCCTGCATCCCTAATCCCAGACAGCCGTATTGAGAGAAATAACCGCGACATCAGCGACCACCGCCTCTCTACCATCGAGGAGCAGTCCAGCGGCGAAGAGGGTTCGCGGGCTGAATACTTTGGCGTCCCGGGCGGGCACATAGGGTTCACACGAACCCTTGGTTCCTATGCGCCCTCTGCCGCCACCAGCGTTCCGCCACTTCCCATCCCCAACTCTACCATTCGATACATACAAACGAGTGTCAGCAGAGCGAGTCCTGCTGCCGAGCTCGAGCTCGACGACACGGAAGGCATGTACGCCCCGTCCGTGGCGCCGCTTCCTGTGCCCAACCCGGGGACAACGTACCTTCGGTCGGAATACCGACCGGGCACGCCGACTGATGGTGGGGACCCCCTACAGACTCCGCAGGCTGCGAGATGGGAGCTCACGGACCACGATGATGGGCTCACGACGCCTCCCGGACATCCCAAGGAGCTCTCCCCCCTCGTTCTTGAGCGCAACCTCTTCCCCAATTTTGGCCAAATGATCGGCGCCGAGCCTCCTACTACGCAGCCTATTCCAGAAGCTGCTCCCGCTCACAACATTGCTACATCAAGCACAAAGGCGACCACGATAATCACGACGACGACCTCGATCGCGGCCTCGAGTGTTCAGGGCCAAGCGGCCCCCCCAGCCGTTGAGTACCCTTCCCCACCCGTCGCTCCCGACGCGCCCCCAGACCCTGACCCTGATCTCGCCACCGTGAAACCAGAGCCCGAGTCCTCCTACCCCACCCCCGTTGCCAGTCCCAGCCCCGACCCCGACCAACCCAGCACCAAACAACAACAGCAACAACAACAACAACACGACGAAGCGGAAACCGAAACCGAAACAGACGCGGCGAGCGTGATTTCTTCGCTCCCTGCGAGGCTCATGTATAACAAGGCCGAGGCTCTACGCACGCAGGCGAGGGCGGCGGAGGTGGAGAGGCTGAGGCTCGTGGCGCTGCTGAACCAGGCGGCGAATGAGGCGAGGGTGAGGGATGTGCTGTTTCTGAAGGAGGATATTAGGGTGGAGGAGGTGAAGGCGACGAAACTGCATGAACGCGCGGCTAGACGGTTTTATGAGGGTGAGTGTTGGCTGTCGTTGTCGTTGTTGTCGTTGTTGTTGGTTCAGGAGGAGGGTTGCGTCGAGCTTTTACCATACCATGCTTTCTTCGTATCCCTTTTTCACAGTTCATTGTGCTTTATCTTCGCAACACGAGAATATATATTGATTTCTTCCCCGTCCGCGTCCCCGCAGCCCGCAACGCCTCACAGAAGCCGCACACCGTCGACGTGCACGGACTGCGCGTCGCCGAGGCAATACGAATGACCGAGAAGGCGCTCCGTGACGCGCTCACGTTCGGCTACCCTGTCGTCCGTGTCATCGTCGGCAAGGGGCTACATTCGGTCAATAATATCCCCATATTGAAAGAGACGCTCATGAGGACCATGAATGGGTGCGTTCACCCGTGTGCCTGCGTTGACTGAAAGCTGATTTGCGGTTGTGCGATCGTTTAGGCATAGGATCCCTTGCAAGGTCGACCCGAACAACTCGGGTGTGTTGATTCTGACGTTGCCGTCGTCGGATTCATGACTTCTAAGCAGCGTACAGCGCCCCTGTATTTTTGTTTTCGAAGGCGGATGGATACCGCGTTTTGTTCTTGTTCCGTGATACCCCCTTCTTGGTCTCTCAGAGGATGACCCATGGTGTCGAGATGCCATTGTACTGATTTTATATTCTCCTAGGTTGGGATAGGATTGAATGCTCGTTTTGTTGCTATACAACAGTTATCTATATTGTACGTAGTTCGCCCATGTAGTTCTTGGTTTTGGGAGATATCACTTTAATAAAAGGCCCGGGTTCTACATCATAGCGTCCACCCATGAGCGCCATCCTTATGTTCGCTGCATAGTGGGAACTTGGCAGCGTGGCTGCCGAGCAGGAACTCAGGAATGTCCTTGACACCCACTGGTCACAGACGGCGCTGATATTCCAGAACACTGCTAGTTATCTTCATAAATATTCACGTCCAACAAAAGTACACGCATATACGCACTGCAGGTAAGCAACCCGAAGTTAATACAACCAATAGCCCCTGCATAGCTTCCAAGTGAGCTGCTATGGCCGTCTGCCCCTGCTGCCTCCCGCAGGCACCTTGCGTTTCCGGAACATGCCCGACGTCGAAGGTTGCTCTATAGTCGATAGTGGTGGTGTGACCTCCTCCGTTTTAGCGATGTCCGTCTTAGTGTCTTCTGCGGGGGGTATAAGGACCTCGCTTTCAGTTTTAAGAGCAGCGGAGACAGGAGACTTTTCCAGCTTGACCGGCAGCGTTTCAGGTTCAATTGCGTGCACGTCACTCGATGCCGTAGCTGCCGCCTGCGGTTCCACGACATCCCCAGGACGCCTCCACTGCACCTTTGTCCACTTCGGGGCATCTGTTGGCTTGGACGACGTGGATGTGGAAGCGGCAGCGATGATTCCAGTCGACGCGGCGGAAATGGGCGCTGCTCCTGGCTCCACCTTCGCCTTCAGCTTTATGGGTATCGCACCAGGATCGTACACCTCATCCAGCCCACCGCCCCATGTCCGCTTCCGCAGCTTAAACTGCCGCGTGTCCTCCTCGTTGGGGGGATTCTCTGCTTCACGCTTGAGAGCCCGCCCCTCTCCAGCAACTGCAATATGAGGTTTCTCATCCTCCTCCTCGTCTTCTGAGGTTGGTGCGAGGGGTGGGGTGACTGTTGCCACGACTTCCCATTCGCCTGCCAGGCCTTGGGTGCGCCGCCGTTCTACCTCGGCAGCGTAGCGCTCCGCGTCCGGATCTGAGAAACCGAGCGACTCGGCGGTGGAGTAGTTGGAAAATGGATTTGAGGGCTTTGGGGCGGGTTTGGAAGGAGCAGCGGACGTGGAAGCGACGGGGCCGGCGCCGGGTTTTGCACGTCCTGCGGCGACGTCTTGGGCGTAAGCCGCTTGGGCAGCCTAACCAGAGATAATCAGTACGGGATGTTGAACCTCTGAATAGGGAACTCACCTGGTCTACCCTGGCCATGTCGCGTTTCTCCTCCTCCAGGTCCTTCTTGCGCTTCTCACTCGTTTTGTAGAGCCCACGGATGAAGCGCTCGACGTTTCCCTTGTGTCGCATGCCGTTCTCGTGATGCTGGCGGGAGGGCACATCGTCGGCGATGTAGATGTCGCAGTATTTGCAATAATACTTCTTCTTGGACACCCAGTATTCGCTCATGGTGGCTGCTGGTCGGTCGCGAGTGACTCGCGGATGTGACGTGATGGAGTAAAGAGATAAGATAAGATTGCGTTGATTTGAAGGACCATGGCAATCGTCCTTGGTTATTTTGCAGCACACAGTGAACATTGTATTGGGTCTTTACTGCAGTATCACGATAGTAAACATAGTAAACAGTATATCTCACTGCACAGTGCAGACTCATACTTGCTGGAACATGTGAATTCTGCGGAAAATGCCGTTACACACCTGCACGCGATCCTGTAGCTTGTCCAAAATGGGTCTCTGACGGCCAGCAGGGACTTGGTTGCAAAGGCTTCGAGGAAGTGTGACATCCAGTCCCACACGGGATGGCCCTCACCCACAAGCCCCCTCGTCTCTCAGACCCGTCCCTGGTCATGTCCGAAGGAAAGGCATCGTTGGAGCCTGTTTCTTTGGAGATGAAGGACGCCTCCGACAACCTCCCTGCTCAGAACTACACGACCTCTGACGGGACCGTCTACAGACTGTACAGACGTCGATTCCTCGGGTTGTTGGGCCTTGTAAGTCAGCGCGACTTGTACGCGTCCTAAACGTTTACCGACCGACGTCCAGGTTCTGCTGAATATCATCACTGCCATGTCCTGGCCGTGGTTTGGTCCCATCTCAAACAACAGTGCGTGTAAAGCCAGTGATCAATATCTCGTCTACTAACTTTGTCTCCAAATAGTGGTGGACGAGTTTGGATTTACCTTGGATGAAGTCAACTGGCTGGGAAATATCGTCGCATGTGTGTACCTCCCTACGGCCCTGGTAGTCCCAACGATGGTCTCTAAATACGGGATACGGAGATGTGTGCGTGGCATTAAGATCCTTCAGCTTATTTAGCAACTCATGGCTTGCAGTGTGACATCGGAGTCAGCATGTTGCTAATATCTGCATGGATGCGATATGGCGGATCTGCCAAGTCACTCTCAAGGCAGCATTCGTATTCCCTGCTCATTATTGGACAAGTGCGCTTTTCTAGAACTAATATAGAGGATGCATCTCATATCTCATCTACAGTTCTTCGCCGCGATTGCGCAACCAATATTCCAAATCGTAGGACCTAAGTACTCTGAGACTTGGTTCGACTTGAGGGGGAGAACCACTGCGACGATGATCATTGCTATTGGTTGGACTATTTCTCCTGCTGTTACATCATTTCGTTGACTCCAAGTGTAGCCAACCCGGTGGGAGGAGCCGTGGGCCAACTCATAAGCCCCCTTGTCGGTGATACAAGGAGATCTGTGGGTCTGACTCATGCGCTTCGTCTGAAGCTTGCTTGTCCTGATATGTGGATCCTGGTTAGATTCTCGTCCTCGGCATCTTATCGACTGCTGTCGTCCCCTTCGTGTTTCTTGTAGGAACGGCTCCCCCGTCGCCGCCCAGTAAGTGATCCTCTTGCCTTGACTATCTTTGCCATTTGACCCGTGGCTATCAGCATTCGCGGGTTCTAAACCGTCGCCCTCTTTGCAATCTTTGCTTCGCTCCATTTTGGGTTTAAAGACTTCCGAGGACTCGTACATGACGATCCGAGAGCGCGTTGACTTTACAGTCGTCACTTTAATATTCGGGGCACTTGTCGGCGGGTGAGATATTTCTCGATATTCGCACAAAGACTACTCCATTTACGCAAAATCTAAAGAACCAACACATTTGCCATCCTTTCCGCACAGATTCTGGTAAGACTTCGCTATCGTGGTACATTAGATGGACATCTCCCGACATCCCAACCCAGGAACCCGTAGGTTATACCGCAGATGAAAGCGGCTTCTTGGGAGCATGTTTGCTCCTGACAGGCATAGTAGCAGCAATAGTCACAGCTCCACTATTCGATCGGGTATTTACCCACCGCCTCGCGTTCTCTGCCAAGTTAATGGTGCCCCTCGTAGCCGGTGCTTGGCTTTCGCTCATATGGGCTGGTGCGGTTGTTTTCCCTGGTATTGCCTGGTAACTGTAGATCTGACGCGTGATGCTTTTATCTAGTAAAACCCCACAATCTCGGAGGCTTGTTCGCGATCATGACCATTCTGGGCGTGTGTTCGGTGACGATGCTGCCAGTCGGGCTCGAGCTCGGCTGCGAGCTCACGAGGAACGCGAATGCAAGTTCGGCGGTACTGTGGTTTGCGTACGTCGAATTTATCCTCGTGTACGATTCTCAAGGGACTGAGTGCGGCTTTTCACACCCATAGCGGCAACCTTTTCGGTGTTGTTTTCGTGCTTTGTGAGTAAAATGTTGTCGAACGTCACTCTCACCATACTCATGATGTGATCAACAGCGGAAGGCGCTTTACGCGCAGGCCCTAATGCGAATCCTCCGTTAAACATGCGTCGGGCGTTAATATTCAACGGTACGATCATTACGGCTGCAGCATCCCTCATCTTCCTGCTTCATGGCCGACAAGTAAGGAAAGAGCGTGACGAACAGAGACTGCACGGTTCGCTACGGACAGCCCAGACTGCAGAGAGCTGATATTTATTCATTTATACATATACCATGATGCCCGCGCTGTGCTGGTGATATCCAGCTCAGTCTTTTGTACAATATGCTTCGCTGTCGCTCCTCTATGCTTTGTCGTTTTCTCGTGCTCGCCGCGTCATGTGCTCTGAATCGGAACCTCCTCGCTATCCTCCTTCTTGAACCCTTGGAAGTATTTTTCTCGGAAGTCTTTATGGGCAGGGACGTGTGTAACCTCCGCCTGACTTTCCTGTTCAAATAATGGACGAGGATACTGGCGATCGGCAATTTTCCGTACAGTCACCAGCTGTAAATTTCATCAACACTCAATTTTCAGAACGTCCGTGCACTAGCAATTCTTACCCTGCGTCCCCATGACCCAAAGTCTTGCAAAGAGTTTGCGATCACCTCCATGCCTTCGCAGAGCATCGAATAGATGTCGATCTCCTCATACTCGTCCGTAACCGTAGGCAAGAAAAATACGAGTCTGCCCCCAGGTTTTAGCAGGTACCGAGCTAGCAGTACCAGATCCGCGGCCAGATGCGACAGCTCATAGGGCTTGGTGGGGGGAAAGTAAGGTTGATCATCACTGCCGGGACCTATGGTTCAGTCGACCAATACCCGCAGTGAAAACAGAAGGACTCGCGAGCGCGGGGAGTTTCGGTACTCCAGAAACATCTTCAGCTGTTCTTCGCTTAGCTCCTTCTTGCGGCCGAGACGCTTCGCGCCCGCGCGAACTCCATCTGAGGAGGTATGTATATCAAGACAATATACGGCGGTATCGGAAAGTCCACTTACAGGGTGGATCGGTGACGATGGCGTCAAATAGACCACCGCATCGGAATGGGTTTCGCGTCACGTCGAATGTACAGAGGTCGAGGACGCGTGATTCGGTTCCATATTGTCTCGCGGCGCGTAGCACGCCTGGGTCATTCTCTGCGGAGCGACTTAATAATATCCGGCTGAGGAGAGACGTCACCTACCCTTGCCCCTCATCTGACGCCCGTCGATATCCGAGCCAAAGACGAGGGCGCCGAAATGCGATGTCGTCTTTGTCGGTGATAAGCGCCATGGCTGATGAGCGAAACCTGGAAGGACTCACGTATGCCATACTTCCAGTTCCCATGAATGGATCGTATATCAGCTTTCCGGGAGCTGCCTTTCGCCCAAATGCCGTCCACATAAGCAAGAGACAAGGAACCAGATGGTCTGCATACCAAAGTCTGGTTTGCCATCAATAGCGAGATCTCAGACTCCATGCTCGTATTTCCGTAATACGCGCGCTTCTTCACGTCAAATTTACCAATCAAAAGACGCGCCGATCCTCCTTCCAGCTAAAGAATGTTCGTTACTCCACTGCCTCGGACCCGGTCCATCAATCAGACATACCAACCTGCCAAAGTAGACCTGTCGGAAGTGGCCATCCCCTTCGTGTTTATTTCGAATGATCCCGTTGCGACTAGAGTCTGTAAACGCGTTAAGACATGGAGCTCGTTGCTGAGTTCATGGCACAACTGCACACATTCTTCAAAACACCCAAAGAGCAGCTCAGGATTCTTCATGTCAATTTTTCCTAGAAGGCCCATGTACGAAAAGCTCTCAACCACCGCATGTTGGCGAGATTGCGGTATCTTGTGGTTGTGTGCGGTTACTAGGAACCTGAAAGACGTGTCGGGAATATAGCGCGCCCACAGCGCGTGATTTGTGCGAGTACAAGCATGCAATTCTTCATAGCTAGAACCCTGGCCGTAGGACTCATATACGGATCTATAGACGACATTTAGTCTCGATCATGTCGGGAATGGTAGGCTGGTGGTAGGTATCACTCACTTGACCAAGATACATCTCCTAGCCAGAATCAGTGCATGTTCTTCCTGGTCTAATGCGACGACCATGTACGGTCGGGTAGGATCTCGATCTTCTGGGGTTGGTGGCAAAGTCACAGTGAATCCATGCAGTTCTGCGACGGACATGAGCTCTGGTATGCGGAACTCATGATGGACCTGGGCAAAAACAATTAGATATTGAGGCATGGATAATAAGATCGTTTCAAAAGATAGCCACAGCACTCATTCCGGCGTTGTTTGGCATATTCTCTGCGATAAAACACCGGATTACGGAGCGGCGAAAACGCGTGAGCCTTCATCATGACATTTCTCTAGTTTTCGGTACTGCGTTGATGCCGTCTGGCGAGCTTTTGAGCATTGCAGATGCAATCATCGAATCTGTCGAAAACGGTGAACGTATGTCCCAATTCTCAAATGACATGGCATGGTTTACCCTAAGATCTACTTTTATTGGTGTGGCAAATTCACGCAGTGACAGACAAGCTTATACACAAGCTCCTGTCCATATTTCCAGAGACTGTAGTGACAGGCGCCCTTGACCTCTTGGATCGCGAGAACGGTGACCATCCTTTCTTTACCCGGACGACTGGGGCTCGGACCTACTGACCACGACATCGCACCGTAGTGATCAAATACACCACTCCATGCACTTATCCACAATACGAAGTCCTCGGCTCGACTGACATCTACACCGTTTTCCTGGACATGTCGATATCTGCGCTGCCGTTCTATTGCTCTTGTCCTGCCTTTGCCTACGCCGCACTTTCATCTGGATCCCATATGATGGTAAGCTCAATACAACATGCTGGCCACATGAGTCAGCGGTCCTCAGGCATATTCACATATAGTGCAAGCATGTCCTGGCCGCCCGCCTTGCCAATAAGCTGACCCTCTTCATTGAGCGTCCAATGACGGCGGAAGACCTCCAGGCGATGATGATCCGCCGCTTTCAACTCGATACTGAACAGTCACATGTTGTATAGGTTATGTATGTAACATCTGGTATACAGGATTACTGGGGTTATACTAAGATAAGCAAGTTTGTGTATGGGCAATGTAGGATGCGCAGCGTCGGTGTATAGCAATCTCAAGCACGTTTATCAGCTCCTCCCCTGATATCCTGACTCTGATACCTATCCTCCTCCAGCCTCCACTCCAACAGCGCAGCATAGTCATTCAGCCCCTTCACTAGGGACGCCAATGGCATGTTGTCCTCGGCGTCACCATCCAGGATGATGCCAGCATCAATTCTGATCCAATCGGCGACCTTCCGAATCTCGCTAGGCTCGTAAAAGCCCCACCACTGTTCCAGATCCTCGTCCTCATCGTCAGTATCATCATCGACAACCATCTCATCCCCCTTCTTCCCTGTAGGTTTCAGAGAAGCCGGGAACTTCCTTCCATAGACAACCACAAACCAGGACCACTCGCTGGTCGCACTTCGATCCTCGTCCTCTGCCATTGCGCGTCCTCCCTGCCTAGACTTCCTGATTTCCTTAGTCCCGGACATGACAGACGCGATAAATTCCAGGGCAGTGTTCCGTTCCTTGACCCCAGGGGACAGCGCCCAAAATACACGTCCTCCGCTGTCAGTTCCCAGAGGTGCGAATCTCGGGGCAAACCCGGGCAAAACTAGCTTGAGGGCGTTTTCCAGGTTTAGTACTCGGCGCTTATGCGCTGTACGCGCTAGCTTGATCTTAAAAAACGTTCAACAAGTGTTACAATAGAGGAAAAGATGAGCCTACCGCTGGAGATGACGTTCCCTTGACCTTCTCGCCCTTCTTCTCCGTCTCTTTGCCCTTCATCTTCGATTCGAGCTCCTTTCTCTCAGCATCCCATCTCTCGTTCTCTGCCTTTATACAGTCCTTCACCTCCCGCGTCTTCTCCTTCGCATCCTGGACACCGCTGTCGATCTCCTCACGCACCGCGCCCGTCTCAAAGGCAGCCTCAATAAGCGCTTCCACAACAGGAATCATTTGCGCAGGATGTGCGATGATGATCACGGGACGCGTGCCATTAGATTCACGGGCGCTGCGTGTGGTGCGTGTGTTATAGATCGTAGCGGATGCAGGAGGTGGTAGGGGATCAGGGAAGGACAAAATAGTATCCACTTCCGATGGACTGTCATCTTGGGAAGTTGAAGCCACATCCGATTCGATGGCGTCACGCATCCTAGCAAGGATGGGCCAAACCTTACTCAAATTATTTCCAGTAGCGCGTATATCTCGAATGGCGGATTCAACTGGCTGTAATCGACAGGCGTCTATTAGCTGGAGTGAGTAAAAGAAAGAGCAAACACAAACCTTCTCTATACTCCCGCCGTCCTTATCAGCCAGCATTCCAAGGAGTCCCAGAACCATCGACCTCACGCAGGCCTCGCTTACCCACGGCGCCATCTCAGTATCGTTACTTTCCCCTGTGTCGCAGCCCACATCCTCTAACTCAGCAAGCAGGGTCTTTGATATTTTCGGCTCCATGACCGATGCAAATCGAAGCACGAACTCCCTAATTTGGAAGCGCGCCTCGGCATCCTTCAAGTTGAGGTCGGTGGGCACTGCGGTCCATTTGAGCACTGGTAGCGTCTGCGCTTGCTGCTTTGCTTTCTTTCGCGCAGAAGCCTTCGAAGCCGTTTCGACAGAGCCTTTTGTCGTGAAGCTCTGTGAAGGTGTCGTTGAAATGAATACCTCCACTTTCATCTTCGAGTCCTTCCTAGATACGTGCGAGGCGGACTTCGAGCTGAGCCCAGCAGCTTCTGCAACGGAGCCTCCAGCAGCCTTGTGCGTAGCAAAACTTCTACAAGAGAAAGATGAATTAGCTCTATATGGTGGTCGCGAGATGCTCCTTACCCAGTAGCGGGAAGGCCTTTAGCTTTCCTACACTTCCAACAATTGCATATATCGCGGCATTTTGGACATCTATCAAGCGCATATATGCATAAGTGATGAATCTTCGCGCGCTCTGGTGTGAATTGGACGTACTTGAAGCTGAAGTTGGTATTCTCAACATGTCCATTCTCCAACCGCTTCGCTCCACGAGACTTTATCTCGCTCGCGTCCTCCCCATAACGATTCTTCAAGCATGACTCGCAATATTTGGCGCTGCATCGTTTCCCCACACCTTTTGGGTAGGTGACAGAAGTACACTGCATACAGACTGGTAAAGACATTAGCACAATAACCAATGGTCATAGCGGAAACACAAACGCAACGCATCGCGTTTCTTCGAGCATTGATGGCAGTACGCGAAGCCATTCGGAAATTCGGGGCAGGCATTAGAGGCCACGTTAGATTGTTGGGGGAGAGCAGGCGCGTCCGTGAGCTTCCGCTTCGTAGGATCAGGCTTAGCCACCGAGAGGTCATGTTCAGAAATCTTGCGTTTGAATGCATTGCTCATTGAACGGCCATTAGACGGCCTCAACGGTGTGTTCTCTTTGACGTCGCTGGCGAGTGCGTGTATGGGAGCAGACTTGTTGGAACATTGGCGATGAATGAGATAGGGAGACAAGGGGACATCGACGTAGACTTGCTGCTTGAATCTGCGCGCAGCGGAGGCTGGAGGAGCAGCCATACCGTGACGGTGGTCAGTAAACAAAGTGGCTCAAACCATCAACAATCAATTGTCATACCCGCTACTTTACGTAGTGGGTTTCTGTCCCACATGCCCCGTAAAAACAACTAATCGTGATCGAACATCGTACCAGGTGACCGTGGGTGTATCCTGCTTGGCCCATGACTTGTCGCGCGTCGCGTCTCCTTACCTTGACCTCCTCTTGTCCCCTTTTCTGTCTTGCCCTTCTACGTGTCCATGTTTATGTACCCCTTGTAATATCGGATCTTTTGAATTACCCTTCCTAGTCTTCAAAATCGCTCCCATACGACGAGCCCGTCGATTACACTACCTGTCAACAGGGATTCCAAATATCGAAGCCATGTTCAACCCACGGCACGGCAAGGCAATACGCGGACCCCGTTCATTAGGCTGCGATGGGCTGAGACTTCGGCAACAAATGTTCTCCTTTTTCCACCCTCCATGAATATCAACCCTTTCGTTTGACGAGTGGCTCACGAAAGGTACTAATCACCATTCAGATATTAGGCAAGCTATACTCCACGAAGGGTGTTACGACAACGTGAGTGGATTGGACCTCATTCAACACCTGTTCAACCGGGCGCGCGATATTTCGGCTCTTGCAATGCAGCTCTCTTGGACAGCAAGACGAGCAGCGACTTCCCATGACTTGACTCTATCGCCGACGACGCCTACCTTGCTAGCGCCTGCTCCACCATCACCTCACAAGCGGCAACCCCTGCAACAACTACCGCGCCTCTCCCGCAGCCCCCCTTGCGCGCATCCACCTCCTTTGCGACCTCCATCCTAAACAAGTCTCAACCCACTCACAATATACTTAAGCCCATAATTCTACTCCTACCCCCTCGATGTAACACCCTCACCACCCCCAACCGGCCGGTACCACGCTCACTCGAGGTCTCTTGGACGTTTCCCGGCCGGTCTCCACCATCTCCACTGCCTCGACCCGCTCTAAGTCCTTGCGGTCGTAGCGCCCACCCTCCGCTGCCGTCTCCCGCACCAACTCGATCTACAAAACAAGCACCCTCTCTCATCTCTCTCAGCAACAGCTGGCAACACCGAGCAATTCACCACTACCATCCCATCATTCCTCCCCTCCCCATGCACGTTCGCCTTCACTGCTGCGCACGCCGGTGTCGCTACATCTGTCCCACATATGCGACTTTGCTTATGAACGAATACACGAGCGATTCGCCGGCCTGGGGCCCCGGGCCGGCAGCCCACAAGCCGCTCCATACAGTCTCGTGTCACCCTTTTACGGCCTTCCCGTCGCCTCGACTGCTGTTCAACGCCCACAGGAACGGCTGAATAGACACCGCCATGCTTCCTGTTTGTGCAGTTAGATTTGAGATAATGAATTTCATGATTCTTAAAAATAGATATACATACATTCCTACGACCCAAAGCCGATATGTTTGACAAAAATGCTAGTGCAAGTTGAGTGCAGGTATGAAAATAGTAGCAGTTGAATCAATTAGATTGTCGACAATACTACAAAATGATGAGCATCGATAAAACCGACGAGAGCGAACATAACGTTCAAAGTATGTCGAACTGTATGAAAAAAAGAAAAAAAAGTGGAAAAAATGCGTGTAGTATGCAATGGAACCTGCACCCAAAAAAGCCCAAAGTAGCGGCTTTGCGACGGAACGGCGCCCTATGGTGTTATTAATTTAACGCGTTGCAGTCACGTGATTGATTAACCAGCACGTGTCGGAGCAAAAAAGTTCACAGCCGCATTCGTGCCTTGCCCTTCACTTGCCAACTGTCCCCCGCCCCTCCCACATTCTCTCTTTCTTTTCTCGGAAGCAACCCCATGGCCCACGCAGATCATACACGAGACCCATGGTCAGTGTCCTTGGCCCACCTAGAAGCCATATTTCCCTACTCACTCTGTTCCTTTACAGCCCATGGGTTATTCTCAGTGACTTTGGTGGAGCATTTTCTATGGGTGCGGTTGGTGGTGGTATCTGGTATGGAATAAAAGGTGCCAGGAATTCCCCAAGGGTGCGTGCTCTTCCGCTTGCGCTGGTAGTGCCACTGCTGGACACGGAGGCTAATAATATTCGCTGTAGGGAGAGCGCTTCGTGGGCGCAATATCCTCCATGAAGGCACGAGCCCCGGTAACGGGTGGCAACTTTGGTGTATGGGGTGGGATGTTCTCGACGTTTGACTGTGCTGTGAAAGGCTTCCGACAAAAAGAGGATGCGTGGAACGCCATCATCTCGGGATTCATGACAGGCGGCTGTCTTGCCGCAAGAAGTGAGTAGCATATCCAGACCTTAGGGTAGCCGGCTACTCGGGTTACGACCGTTCCCGTGGGTTTGAGCTCTCTTTGAAGCCGTTCTGACGCTGTTGCTCCATAGGTGGACCGAAATCTGCGCTTGGCTCAGCGATTGCCTGCGGCATCCTGCTCGGCGTGTTCGAGGGCGTTGGAGTGCTCCTTTCTCGTGTATTTAGTGAAGGACAGCGGCCACAGATGGCACCCCGTGAGTTTGTCGCTGAATAATGGCGTGTGGCGTGCTGACGAAGTGTACAGTTCCACCAGCTATGACCCCACAGACATCACCCGGTTCCTCTATTCCCGGATTGCAGTAGATGTGCATACCTCGTATCTATATCTCATTTGTTTTATATATCGACCTCAGTTCACTCTAATATGACACCACGTCACAGTCTCGTCATGACGTCAGCATGCGTTTATAAGACATGAGCGAGTCAAAATCCTTCTTCCCTCTGCCCACCATGCATCCCGCGTCTAAACTTGATCCTTATACCTCCCAAGCAGAGAACAATGACCACAGTATCCAGGAAAAATTGAAGGTGCCAATCTTCCATTCAGCTCCTCCTCAGCCTTCTCAACCATCCCCCAGGACTTCATGAGATCGTCAAGTCAGCAAAAGTGGGCATGCTTACTACCCGCACCGCTGACGGCAAGCTCCATTCTCGAGCAATGACTCCGGCCACCCGTACGATGTCGTTCACTCCCCACCTTTCCATCGCACTTACCCGTCGTCATAAGCCTACAAAGACAACCAACTGCACCTTGTGTTCTTGGCCAATAATGTGTCGCACAAGTTCGACGAAATCGAGAACGATTCAAATGTGAATGTCAGCTTCATCAATAACAAGACGACGGCGTGGGCATCGTGAGTTCGAATTTTGGCTTGTCACCCCGTCTCGGAAGATCTTACCCGTCCCTAGCTATTCGGCGAAGGCCAGAGTCACAAAGGATCCGGAACTCATCAAGAAGCACTGGGCTTCCTAGTGAGTGGCTTCTCATCTGCAATGCCGCCGGTCTTTTCAGATCCCACCATCCACCAGTGTTGGAGCGTATTTCGGAGATCTCAACGACGGCACTCATAAAGGCGACCAAAATGATCCCAGAATTTCCGTAATTGAAGTGAATCCTGATGAAATAAGATACTGGATGCCCACCAAAGG
>JACGCN010000083.1:75000-77500 GCA_014905825.1 Lyophyllum atratum | reverse complement strand
AAAAAGATTGAACACTTATCATTTCATTGACATGCTTGATGTAAGTCTCAGTGTTCTTGTTTAGGGCAGGCTGCTGGTACTTGGGGGTTGGGAGGAATTAAGAGTGGCCACCTAGGGTTTGGGTATGTACAATGGTGGTAAGCCTATCAGTCAAGCACCCTCCCCAACCCTAACCCCCCTAACCCTATATCTAACACTAGTCCCCTTCCCCCTCCTACCCCAATGTCAACTCTAACCCCCCTAACCCTATGTTCCCCCTAACCCTATGTCAGTCTCCTAGTCCCCTTCTCACACCCCAATGTCCCCCCTAACCCTATGTCACCCAATGTCAGTCTCCTAGTCCCCTTCCCACCCCAATGTCCCCCCTAACCCTATGTCACCCAATGTCAGCCAATCTTTCATGTCATCCTCCTAGCCCCCTCCCCTTTTCTCCCATGTCAGCCTCCTAGTCCCCTCCCTCAACCCCAATGTCAGCCATCCCCCATGTCAGTATCCTATCCCTCTCCCCTCCATGTCAGCCACTCTCCCCTCCAGTCACCTAACCCTATGTCAGTCTCCTAGTCCCCCTCCCACCCCAATGTCAGCCAATCTTCCATGTCATCCTCCTAGCCCCCTCCCCTGTCCCCCATGTCAGCCTCCAGGTCCCCTCCCTCCACCCCAATGTCAGCCATCCCCCATGTCAGTATCCTATCCCTCTCCCCTCCATGTCAGCCACTCTCCCCTCCAGTCACCTAACCCTATGTCAGTCTCCTAGTCCCCCTCCCACCCCAATGTCAGCCAATCTTCCATGTCATCCTCCTAGCCCCCTCCCCTGTCCCCCATGTCAGCCTCCAGGTCCCCTCCCTCCACCCCAATGTCAGCCATCCCCCATGTCAGTATCCTATCCCTCTCCCCTCCATGTCAGCCACTCTCCCCTCCAGTCACCTAACCCTATGTCAGTCTCCTAGTCCCCCTCCCACCCCAATGTCAGCCAATCTTCCATGTCATCCTCCTAGCCCCCTCCCCTGTCCCCCATGTCAGCCTCCAGGTCCCCTCCCTCCACCCCAATGTCAGCCATCCCCCATGTCAGTATTCTAGCCCTCTCCCCTCCATGTCAGCCATTCTCCCCTCCAGTCAGCCTCCCTCCCACCCTCACCCCAGTCAGCCTCCTGCCCCCCTACTTACCATGTCAGCTTCCCCCCCCACCCCCTCACACACACCATCCCCCTCCTCTCCTACCTCCTAAGATGTCAGTCACCCTCCCTCTATACTACCTATTGTATAGTAATCTCTCCTTGTAAGTAGATGTATTGGGACATTCCTCTGTCAGCCTCCCCCTCCCCCCTTTCCCCCCACTCAGTATGTCAGTCATCCACCTCCTCTCCCTCTCCTACCTCCCACATGTCAGCCATCCAGTCAGCACCCATTTTTGTCAGCCTCACTGTGTCAACACCATGCCCTCTTCCTCCCTCCATGTCACCCTCCCCCCCCCAAATTAGCCACTTCAGTCAAGCCACCCACTTCATGTCAGTCTCCCTCCTTTGTATTAGCTGAATAAGTGTCTCAGTCATCTCTGAGTGTAAATGAATGCATTAGGTAGGTATTCTGGGCACTATTCACCATATCCCGGCCTATGGGGACCCATCCCGGTATCCCTGCTCATCAAAAATACCCCAGGGCACCTCCACAGACCTGGTACTACTATATTTTGGAGTTTTAGGGCCCCCAGTGGGTGTCGTTGTGCCAATAACGCCAAACGCGATATAGTGGACACCATCTTTCACGCCTCGCGCGTTTCTTGACACAACACGACCAAACAAACCAGGTTTCCTTCTACATGAAGGGAAAGCCGAAAGGGCATTCAGAGTGAAAGTGTTTAACGATGCACAGCTTATGCAAATGTGTTTAACGACGCATAGTTTAAGCAAAATGTGTTGAAGAACGCCATAGCCATTTGAATGTACTTAGTAGTCAACTACCTTTGTATAGTCATGAGGGAAAAACCGAATAGGCATTCAGAGCGAAAGTGTTTAACAACACCATAGCCATTTGAATGTGCTTAGTAGTGTGATTACCTTTGTGATTTTGAGGTTGAAAGGGGAGGATGCGGTGCTTCACTGTGTGGCGCCTCCATCTAGTACACCTCTGATGGCTGGCTTATCTTGGACCGAGTTATAGATGCACCTGTCTATCAGGCTACACTGACTTGGGATGGATATTGGCCGAGTGATTGTGGAAGCCTCACAGCATCTGCGCGCTCACAAAGTCAAGTACCTCTGGTGCTTGCAATGAAGAAGGCTGTGGATTACTTGCTGATAGCTAAACCTGTTGCAATTAACCACTTGGGAATCCGCCGCGACTGTGCAGTGTCTTTATTGACATAGTCGGTTGTTGGTAGTTCTCTCTGAAGGCCATGATCTCTGTTACTTCTAGTGACAGGGAGAAGTGTGTCTGAAATTTGTGAGACCGGGGAATAAGGTGTTTCGGTTGTTGGCTTCAAAGTTAACTAGTACGCGTCTGA
>JACGCN010000083.1:17500-20000 GCA_014905825.1 Lyophyllum atratum | reverse complement strand
CGTGAATACGACTGTCTCGGGCGCGCCGCAGGCGAAAAATTTTGGGACCTTGTTTATTGACATGTTGGAGCCTTACAGACACAATGATTTGAGTGAGCTAAATGTAGGTGGGTGCGGCTGATAGTATAGAAAAACTGGTAACAAAACCGGGTTAATGACTTTACATTTATCCACGGCCATAGGACTCTGAAAGCACCGCATCCCGTCCGATCTGCGCAGTTAACCAGAGTGCCGCCTAGTTAGTACCACGGTGGGGGACCACGCGGGAATCCTAGGTGCTGTGGTTTTGCCTTTTTTTTTTTTTACAAGTCCAAAACGCGATATAGTGGACACCATCTTTCACGCCTCGCGCGTTTCTTGACACAACATGACCAAACAAACCAGGTTTCCTATGATATGGGAGATGGGAGTGAGTGAGAGTCTCTGGGGCAATGCATTGCTCAGAGGTTCTCACCTTGCGGAGGGCCTACCTATCGGGCCCTTGTCTGGCAGCTCCCATATAAGATCCCCTAGCTCTTTCCCTGGGTGAGGGGGAGAGTGAGGGGGGAAAAGAGGGCGGGAGGAGGAGGAGGAGGGAGAGATAGAGGGAGAGGGAGAAGAGGAGGGTTGAGGGCCGGGCAGGGAGAGGGTGGATGGGGGGGTAGGGGATTGGTCAGTAATTAGTTTATTAGTCTGAAGTCATTAATCAGTACACTACAACATATGTCATTAGATAACAAAAAGATTGAACACTTATCATTTCATTGATATGCTTGGGCTCAGATGTAAGTCTCAGTGTCCCTGTTTAGGGCAGGCTGCTGATACTTGGGAGGGGGAGGAATTAAGAGTGGCCACCTAGGGTTTGGGTAGTCTACTCTATGTAAAGCCTATCAGTCAAGCACCCTCCCCAACCCTAACCCCCCTAACCCTATGTCTAACACTATGTCTCTCCTAGTCCCCTTCCCCCTCCTACCCTAATGTCAACCCTAACCCCCCTAACCCAATGTCCCCCCTAACCCTATGTCAGTCTCCTAGTCCCCTTCTCACCCCAATGTCAGCCAATCTCCCATGTCATCCTCCTAGCCCCCTCCCCTTTCCCCCCATGTCAGCCTCCTGGTCCCCTCTCTCAACCCCAATGTCAGCCATCCCCCATGTCAGTATCCTAGCCCTCTCCCCTCCATGGCCACTCTTCCCTCCCACCCTCACCCCAGTCAGCCTCCTGCCCCCCTACTTACCATGACTATGTCTCTCCTAGTACCCTTCCCCCTCCTACCCTAATGTCAACCCTAACCCCCCTAACCCAATGTCCCCCCTAACCCTATGTCAGTCTCCTAGTCCCCCTCCCACCCCAATGTCAGCCAATCTTCCACTTCATCCTCCTAGCCCCCTCCCCTCTCCCCCCATGTCAGCCTCCTGGTCCCCTCCCTCAACCCCAATGTCAGCCATCCCCCATGTCAATATCCTAGCCCTCTCCCCTCCATGTCAGCCACTCTCCCCTCCAGTCAGCCTCCCTCCCATCCTCACCCCAGTCAGCCTCCTGCCCCCCCTGCTTAAGATGTCAGCTTCTCCCCCCTGCCCCCTCACACACACCCTCCCCTTCCTCTCCTACCTCCTAAGATGTCAGTCACCCTCCCTCTATACTAGCTATTGTGTAGTAATCTCTCAGTGTAAGTAGATGTAGTGGGACATTCATCTGTCAGCCTCCTCCTCCCCCCTCCCCCCCCACTCAGTATGTCAGTCATCCACCTCCTCTCCTACCTCCCACATGTCAGCCATCCAGTCAGCATTCATTTTGTCAGCCTCACTGTGTCAACACCATCCCTCCTTCCTCCCTCCATGTCACCCTCCCCCCCAAGTTAGCCACTTCAGTCAAGCCACCCACTTCATGTCAGCCTCTCTCCTTTGTGTTAGCTGAATAACTGTCTCAAGTCATCTCTGAGTGTGAATGTATGCATTAGGTATGTATTCTGGGCACTATTCACCATATCCCGGCCTATGGGGACCCATCCCGGTACCCCTGCTCATCAAAAACACCCCAGGGCACCTCCACAGACCTGGTACTACTATATTTTGGAGTCCTCGGGCCCCCAATGGGTGTCGTTGTGGCGAGGACGCCAAACGCGATATAGTGGACACCATCTTTCACGCCTCGCGCGTTTCTTGACACAACATGACCAAACAAACCAGGTTTCCTTCTACATGAAGGGAAAGCCGAAAGGGCATTCAGAGTGAAAGTGTTTAACGACGCACAGCTTATGCAAATGTGTTTAACGACGCATAGTTTAAGCAAAATGTGTTGAACAACGCCATAGCCATTTGAATGTACTTAGTAGTCAACTACCTTTGTATAGTCACGAGGGAAAAACCGAATAGGCATTCAGAGCGAAAGTGTTTAACAACACCATAGCCATTTGAATGTGCTTAGTAGTGTGATTACCTTTGTGATTTTGAGGTTGAAAGGGGAGGATGCGGTGCTTCACTGTGTGGCGCCTCCATCTAGTACACCTCTGATGGCTGGCTT
>JACGCN010000082.1:0-92227 GCA_014905825.1 Lyophyllum atratum | reverse complement strand
CAGAAAATTTTGAGAGAGCTAGAAGGGCTGAGGGAGTCGGTGGGAAACAAGGGGTGTAAGAGTGTTAAGGCGATCAGAGTTGAGAAGATGTTGCCCGAAGCCACGAAGGCGTTCGACGTGTAGAAAATGGTCGGGGTTCAGGGTTGAACATTTCGCGTTCATCTGGGGCTGCTTGTGCAAGATCCTCCAGGTCAACAACGTAGTGTATTGCACTTTCTCTCGCGCAAATATCATCTCCAGCCGCCCTAACGATCGCAAATTGCATGACTCTCAGGGCACCTGCAACAGTCTCGCCGTTCGCCCATCCTTTAGTGGTCGAGGTACCGAGCGAGATTCTAGTCATACGGCTAACAACACCAGGAAGAACGGAAGGGATTATATCGTCTGGAGCATATGTTCCAATAATAAGGGACAAAATCTCCAGAGAAACGCGTTGCAAGGGTAGGTGTGGAGTGTCAACAAGGCCTAGGATTGAGTCAAGAGTTCGGCCGAGAATCGGGAGGAATTTGGCCGTCCGAGCGTGTGCTTGAAATGTCTCTAGACGCGCCTGTACTCGATTGATTGACTTAGAAGAGGTGCTCGGATCCTCTTCTGGGGTCCTGGGGCGTATGAGTGCAAGCAGACATCGTCCGGCCGCCTCCTTAGTTTCCTCGTCACGATCTCTACCTTCCCCTTTCGCTTCGATACCAGCAAGGATTGCTCCACAAAGCATGAACACTTGTTCCCAAACAGCCGAATCACAATCCCACCACCAATCCTCACAAAGAATGGCCAGTACACGAACGCCTTTTCTAGAATCTGATCTGGAATGTCGGATGCCGTGTTTCGTCGAAGTAGAGTTGAGATAGGAAAGAACGTATAAGATATGAGGCTAGGCGTCAAAACAAGGCCTGATGCCTTGACATCGAGTAAAATGTTACGCAATTCGTCCAAAAGTTTGGAAACAATGGGAACTGATGCAGGCGACAGCAAGGAGGAGCCCAGCAGGGGTACGCAGACGGACTTGACCTAGAGGCTTATCAGAGAAGTTGGATATAATGTGTGGGTTTGTACAGACCCGCTTAAAGACTTCCTGTAACTGTTCTTGACCAGCCATGGGGAGAAGAGACAAGTGCGTCACGTGCATATGACGAGGGGAACTGCAGTGGAATCGCTCGGACTTCTGCCAGTGCGAACATCGAAGCTTCAAGCTGCAAGCCAACAAGCGCGAAATTTCAAAACTAATGCTTGGATGCCGCTAGGCCGTCTATTATTCAACTGCAATGTACAACCTTTCTATCCAAACAGCGTTGAGCATTCTCGGTGGTGCTTGTGCACATGATTGAGACATATCGGGATCCGTTGAGCAATTTTTTCCGATTTGCGACCGTACCCCCACAATTTTCGTTTGGTCAACGGTACACAGTTATCTTGCCTGTTGCATTTCATGCTTCTTACCCATCCATTCGTAGACTTTCCTTTCTTGTTTTTCTAGCTCGGATTTTCTTCTGGCCTTTGATCAAGCGATATCTCGCAATTCTCGGACCCTATTTTTATCCTTATAGATTAGCGAGAAATGACAGTCCAACACCCAAGGCTGTTGTTCATAGACTCGTATGATTCCTTCACTTTCAAGTAAGCCATAGATCTATCTTACCTTCCATCTTTTTTACCCACTCAACATCCCACAGCCTTGCTTCATTATGTCGACTGTCTATTCCCAATTGCATCATCTATATCATCAAAAACGATGACTTCACAATAGACGAACTACTACCCCAACTAGGCTACTTCACTGCCATTGTCATCGGTCCAGGTCCGGGCTCGCCAAATAATCGACAGGATATCGGGGTTGTTAAAGATATATGGAGATTGAAGGACGAGTACGTCCTTCCTATCTTCGGAGTGTGCCTTGGACTCCAGAGTCTGGGGGTGGAATTCGGCGCAGATCTCCAGAGATTAAACGTCGTCAAACACGGTCAAGTTTCAACCGTTCAACACTGTGGCGGGGACCTATTTCAAGGAGTGGGGCCAGTTAGTGCAGTCAGGTACCATTCGCTTCATGTCACACTACTCAACGATGGAGAGCTGGAGGAACTAGCTTGGGCGAATGACGGGGAAGAAAACGGACGTGTCGTGATGGCAGCAAGGCACAAGATTCGGCCGTTCTGGGCTGTACAGTATCATCCCGAGTCCGTTTGCACAGAGGTGGGGGGCGCGGATGTCATCAAGCAACTTCTGGCGACTTGCGCAGGACTGGACAAGAAATAGTGGACGAAGCATCCGGCCTTGGGACGGATTATTCAAGCAAACCTTCGGGAACCCTTGGCCTTTCATCGAACCCCATTCACCTCCCCCTACACCGTCACTTCTACGTCCGGCTGTTAGCGTTTCCGTTTTGGATGTGCCTGGCCTCACCGTTGTTGCTGTTGCCGAGCTTTTTGGTGCCTCAGACAACTCGTCCCATTTCGCATTGCTCGAATCTGCAGCAAAACCTGGCCGCTTCTCAATCGTGGCTTCCCTGCTGCCAACATCTCTCCAGATCACCCATTTCGTGCAAGAGACATTTGTTACCTTGAAGCGAGGGGAGTCCGTCATCCGCGAAGAGCTAAGATCACGCGATGTCTGGTCGTGGCTCGCAACCTTCATGCGCGCCCACAAAGCTACGGGATGTCCAGACATTCCTTTCTGGGGTGGCCTTATAGGACAACTGAGCTATGAGCTTGGTATGCAGTCATTGCACGTTCCTCTGACATCCGACGTAGGGCATGACAATCGACATCCTGATGTGAATCTAGTCTTCGTTGAGCGAAGCGTCGTTTTGGACACTATCACTGGCAAAGTCTATGTTCAATCCCTGATACCCGATGATGACAAGTGGATTTCGAATACGTCTGCTGAACTACTCGCAGCCTCACCTAAGCCCCCATCTCCCACTCCCATGGACACTACTTCGTCACCTACCATCATACTTCCGGATAGAAATCACTATATATCGCGCATCAATCAAGCGAAAGAACGGTTGTTCGCTGGTGACTCCTACGAACTCTGCTTGACAGCTCCCACTCGTATTTCCATTCCCAACTGCTCTGCTTCAACGCCGAGCTCTTGGGAACGATACAAATTCTTACGACAAAAGAATCCAGCACCTCATTCTGCCTACCTTCGCCTTCATCCTTCTACATTGTTATCGTCTTCGCCCGAGCGATTTTTATCGTTTTCGCGACCTCCCCACACCATATGTCAGCTGCGGCCTATTAAAGGGACGGTGCGTAAAGCCCCGGGAATCACTCGCGCCGTCGCAGAGCAGTTGTTGGCCGGTTCCACGAAGGAGGTTGCAGAAAACCTAATGATAGTGGACCTCATCCGGCATGACCTACACGGGGTCTTGGGGGAAGACGTGCAAGTCAAGCAGTTCTGTGTTGTGGAGGAATACGAGACTGTTTGGCAACTGGTCAGTGTCATCGAAGGAAGACTTGCGAGAGACTCAAGTGCAGACCTCGATCCAGACGGCGAGGTTGGTTGGGAAGTTTTGAAGCGATGTCTGCCCCCTGGTATGCAGATCTTTCAACTCTCCAAATGACGAGACTAATCTATCCTAATTATAGGTAGCATGACTGGCGCACCCAAAAAGCGCAGCGTTGAAATTCTTCAGACGTTGGAAGACGAAGAACGAAGTCTGTATTCCGGCGTCTTTGGATATTGGTGTGTTGGGGGAGGTGGAGACTGGTCCGTTACCATTCGCAGCTGTTTCAGGTATCATCAGCCGGGCGGATGCGAAGTCGATGAAACACGTTCGCATTGGACGGAGGAGTGGACGATCGGCGCAGGGGGTGCTATTACCGCCCTCTCAGATGCTGAGGCCGAGTGGGATGAGATGACCGTCAAGTTACAGAGCGTTTTAGGCGCCTTCGGCGCCTCTCCTTCCCGTTGACCCTATTCATCCTTTTGTACTTCGTGTATGTCGTCGTCAATTGATGAGATGTTAAAGTGATGCAGTCGGTTGCGGTAAATTCACGATCACGAATTCATCGAACCGGACAGTGCCTATCCGGGACCTCCTCGCATCCTGAGGTGCATATCAAGTTCAACTACATGCTGACACGCGGAGTCAAAATTATCTGGGCAGGCGGTTTGTTTGGATTCCTAAAGCATCGAGCTTCGCATAAGGCGGTGCCGGTCTCAGTTTGACACTGGCAGTACCGCAGCCGCGTAGAAAAGAGGACTGCGGTCCTAAAGACTTCCCTACTGTCAGAAGGCCCGAAACTCTCAGCCTGCTAGTGTTTGCTAGCTATGATATTACCGTCGCCCAGGTGAATTTCCTGTACTGTACATGCAGCGTCCCAACTTTTATTCAACCAATGCAGTGACGTCCAGGCTAAACTTGACGTTCCTCCTGCAATCTCTCCTACTCCGAGCTTCAGAACGCCTCCGCCGCCGATCCATCCTGCTCTGCATTATGGTGTTTCGAGTTCCACTGCCTCCCCTCCAGGGTGAGAATCGACCGGCGAGCCATTGGGAAATGCGTTAACCCCCGCGATTTCAGTTACCAGTCAACGCGAAAGCCACTAAACTCAATCACGTATACGTTCTGGCCCCAGACGATACCATCCAACAGCATGATCCTCGCGCCTCCGCTTGATCTAGAGAATCCCGGCCCATCGTATTGTATATCCGTCAATATGAACTGCTTTACACCCACCTCATATATCACTACGATAAAACGTAGTTCCTGGGACGGAGAGGTCGTGGGTGATTTCGAGTGAGTAGACTTCGTACTGAAGCCTCTGTTCTTGCTTCATAGCGCCGTCCTCGTCAGAATAGGAATGACGACTTCCAAGAAATCAAATTCTGTGTGTGTGCGGGGGAACGAATATCCGATAACTGAGATACTAAAGGCTGGACACCAACCGTTCCGCTCCGTGCGTCGCGTTTACCCCTTGAGCGCAGGAAGGCTTACTTGATTTTCCAGAGCTGGACGTGGAAAACGCCAGAACACGATAAATTTGTCTATCTTTACTGGGACGACAGTGCTGCTATGGGTGTCATTACTGTACGTCGCGGTCGTTCCGACCGTTGGGTGAAACACAGTCTGCTCCTAATATCTCCCTTGATCTAGTGCTTCTCTTCCAAAGATAGGACGACTGGCAACGTTTTGGCGAGGTTCATTCCACCACTCCACCTAAGGAAACATGGGAGGCCAGCGGAAATGAATCGGCTTGAGGTATCACCTCAAGGTCACGAATACTTCGACGATATCTTGATGTCTGCACTCATCCTGGAGCGATTGCGCACAACGCCATCAATATGAGTATACATCGCGTTCTCGCTCTCACTTAAATTATCTTTTGGTACGTAGACACAGTTATATTGCGAAGTAATTGCACATCGGTATGCCAAATTATACCATAAGAGCAATGTGTTTCAATTCGCTAGAGAAATCTCTTCAGCATCATGTCCAATCGGTTCAAGGAACTCACTTCTGGACTTGTTGGCCGACCTTCATGGGTTCATAGACGGTGTGCTCCTCCTCCTTTCCAAGCTGAGCTTGTTCTTCCCTGATCCTCTGAGCACGCGCTGTCAACTCAGGAACGGCGACAAGATCGTAATCAGAGGAGAGATGCCAGAAAAAGGTAGAAGAGATGCGGATAAGAGGACGATCCGGGAACTGAACTTTGCGGGCCTCGATGACCTAAAACATTTTTCGTGAATGCTAGAAATCATGTAATACAAGGCGGCGAATACGAACCGACACTGTCTTCTCGTTCACAACGACCTCATGAAACCCAGCTTTAATCAGCCCACCCGTGACGTGCTCAAGTTGCTTCCCGGCCTGCACGAGAAGGTAGTTCCCTTGCGGGATTTTAACTGGAATCCGCTTCCCTGTATTCCGTGCCCAGACGTGTAAACCAGGATAGCGCGATCGGCCATGGATAGTCAAGAAGTTGAGATCAGAATGGAATCCCGCGAGTATGGTGTCCTTCTCCCCGTATTTGACGAGGTCTGAGGCTGTCGGCGCCAGGATGTGAGGTCTTTATTGGGGGTGTATTGATTGGTAGGAAGGGTGGCAGATTCAGCATGATAGCGTACCCGTATTTTCCTGCATCCCTGAACGTCTCGGCAGGTAGACCCAACCCCATGGCAGTCATAGCTGCAAGGTCAGCAACACTAGTGGACCTGTATCAGCCAAATACCGCCCGATCTCGGAATGAAGGGCGCCTACGCATTCTTCATGGACTTTCCCCACTGTTCCATGATAGGGGACCATCGCTCCCGCAGGCCGTCGGCTTGAGGAACGATATTGGCTGCGTTGAGGCCAGGATATTGTGTCTCATAAGGGGGTTTCTCGCTCATCTTCCAGAAGAATCTGCATTTCGGGTCTGGAGAGTGAGCAGTGATGTCCAAGGGTCTTTCAGCAGGATCGAGCTTTTCGATAATACGGAGGCATGGTTCGTCGGCGGCACACTTGGGCTTCTCGGTGTTTTCAAGGGTGACCCCGACTTGGTAGCTCAACTCCGGTCGTTCGTCTTTCTTCAACTCTTCAGGGGACTGGTCAAAATAGTCCTCTAAGAGATCGAGGAAGGTGGAGTTGTCCTGCTCGGATACACGAGAGTCATGGAGGACGAGGGCCCCGTAGGTTATGAGGGCATCAGCCGCCTTGTGGGTCGGATTAGCTGATGAGGCCGATATGAGTGTCGAGAGGGCTTGCCTTCTTACACTCATTTACGACCTCCTCGGAGTCGCTAGGCTTGGACAAGAAGAGATCGAGGTTGATGACCGGGAGGTCCATGGAGAGTTCTTGTTGGATGGCCATTGGAAGACTCGATGAAAGATTGGTCGAGATAAGTCCTTAGATAAATAGGATCCGGAGAGCTTGGCTGTCACGACATATATTCGATTTGATCACGGCTGAAGAAGGACCATATGCTCGCAGCCGTAAAAGCGTTGTAGCGTGCTCTCAACGTGCACAGACATGACACCGCCACACTGCGAATGAGTCGGAGTGATCTGTCCAAATCCAGACGCTTTATATTTCTAAGTTCTTGACCACTCACGACTACCTCGTTTGACCCACGACCCCTTCCTCACATCCACAACCATGATCAAAGTGCGCCATCCCTCTACCAGAACCGTTTCCTAGCTCATCGTAGGCTTCTTCTTAGATCTGGAGCATGAAGAAGAACGAGGATGCGGCAGCAAAGAAGAAGCCAAAGACGAGCGCCGCCCAGATTCGAGTACAGAAAGGTAAGCCGGTCGATGCTTTGGAAGGATCTAGAGAGCTGAGTCTGTTGGAACACAGATTTGACGGAGCTGGACCTACCGTCGACGATGAAGACGAACTTCCCAGATGCCGCTGATCTCCTCAACTTCACTCTCACCATCACACCAGACGAAGGTCATCTATTCTGCCCATAACTTTTATAGTGTATACTGAACCATTTCCATGGAACTTGCAGGCATGTACAAGGGTGGCGCGTTTGTCTTCTCCTTTGCCATCAACACAAACTACCCACACGACCCTCCCAAAGTCAAATGCACGCAAACGGTGAGGCCGCCCAGCTCGTACAAGCCCTATGTTGCTTATTGCTTCACGTTTGCAGATTTATCACCCCAACGTCGACCTTGAGGGCAACGTCTGCTTGAACATCCTCCGAGAAGACTGGAAACCTGTTCTCAATCTGAACTCAGTGATGGTGGGGCTGCAGTACCTATTCCTGGAGCCGAATGCAGACGATCCTCTCAACAAGGGTGCGTTGTTGGCTACCCGCAGTCGATTAGTCACTAACTAAACATATCAACAGATGCAGCCCAGGAGATGAGCAGAAATCGAGACCAGTTCCTATCAAACGTGAAGCAATCGATGCGTGGTAGTAACATCAAAGGGGTGCAGTACGACAGGGTCCTCGTTCAATGACCATCTCCGCTGTTCCTGTCTTTCCCGTCGTTTGTCCTCTGTTTTCTATATCTCATACACACTTGCTATACATCTGCACACTCACACATTATCACCACCCCATCCCTTACTGCATTGTCTTTCCTCATTATCCGAGCCTGTTGGGTAGAATATCATAGAGATTGCAGAAGTCTTTATCGCTCTACATTTGGATATGTGTATGGTCGTTAATCATGTAACTTAGCAAGCCGTTCTGCCTTGCATCCCGGTCTTGGAATCATCTACTCAACTTTTGCTCAACTTCCTCGGTATGTGGTGAAAGAGTATGGGCTGATCAACAACGGGATATGGTAATGCTCCTCGGGGTTGGTAATTGTAAATGTGATCTTGAACAGTGTGAACATAGAGTAAGAAGGGTGAATGCAGCTGACTGACCTCAACCCAGGGATAGAATGAGGTGCGCTCGGTGCTTTCAAAGTATTCTCTAGTTTTGAAAACAATCTTGTATATCTGTCCAGTCGCAAGTGCGGTCTTCTCACTTTGCTCTTCCTCAGAGCCAGCTGGGGGCAAAAGGTCGAGACAGCGACCGTCCAAGTTGGTGTACCTGTCGGAGGTAAAGAACAACATGCCGCAAGGAGCACGTCGCGCTTACCCCTTGGCAAGAGGGTGGAAAATATCAGGACCGCCGTTGTCGGAGACTTCGAGCTGTTGCAGTCGAACGAAAACCCCCGGGGCAGGCTTTCCGGTGGATGAATCGAGAACTGGGTAGGGATATCAGTGAACGGCCTGCATGCGAAGACTGGTAGACATGCCGTGGCAGGTAATGGGGGATTTGGACATGGCGTTGGTCTGGAGTAGGCGGAGATCTTATCTATCTTAGTATCTATACCATGAGGTCATAGCCATCAATCAAGATCGGACTTTGAAACGAAAAAAGTCCTCCTGCGGTCATGTCTGCGCCGCCCTTGGGAAAGCATCTGGCATCAACTGGTGAGTCTTCTACCGGCCCACTATTCAATTATACTCATAGCGTGAAAGAGAAAAAGACCCGCGATAAGGCCATCAAGAACCTCGCAGTCTTCCTCTCAGACGACTCCAGAGATGCTATTTCAAAGCCTGACATGGATAAGCTCTGGAAGGGCATTTTTTATGGCTTCTGGATGTCCGACAAACCTCTCGTGCAGCAGGCATTAGCTAGCGAACTGGCAGATCTTGTCTTGGCCCTCACCACAACATCATCTTCGTTGGCCTTCCTGCGTGGCTTTTGGGAAACGATCGTCCGTGAGTGGAATAGCATTGATCACTTGCGGTCAGTCTTTGCTTCACTTCCATAAATCGTGCCTACTCACTGATATAACAGGATAGACAAGTACTACATGCTTGTCAGAAGATTCGTAAACTCGTCTTTCCGTCTTCTAATGCGGGCTGAATGGGACAGGGATGCTTGTAATGAGTATAATGATATTTTGACGGCCGCAGGTGGACCTCTATGGTGAGTGAAATGCGCGCCTCTTTTACTGAATAATCTGACACCTGAAACCAGTCCAAGTGATCTCAAAATTCCTACGAGCTTAGCCTATCACCTTGCTGATATATACATTGAGGAGCTCGACAAAACCCTCGGCGCACTCTCAACATCCTCATCTTCACCGCTCCCAGCTCCTTTATACACCATTCTTAAGCCTTTCTTGTCTCTCGCGGCACAGACATCGACAAGCGTGACATACAAACGCATACAATCTGCCCTTGTGGAACCTCTTCTCTCCGCTCTCTCCGCTCCTTCACACGACGATGAACCACCCGTCACAAAACGCGCTCGCTTGACAGTCACGAAGGAGGAATCTGATTTATACCCAAGCCTCACATCTAATTCATGCTATGAGGATCCCAGTGCGGAAGGCAAGGTGGATGGCCCGTTGCTGAGGAAGAAGCTCTTAAGAGCAGTCTTCGAGATTGCAAGCCAATCCGAAACCCGTGATTCAAATCGAAGAAAAATGTATGCACTCTGGAAAGATGGGGGTGAAGATGAGGGCGGCGATGATTGAGTGGTTGCGTTCCTCCTTGCTTCCATATAGCATCATCATGTATAACTTACGCATACTGGATTTTCCCCCGCAAAAGTTGTTTTAATGGCCATGTCGCTTTTTTGCTTCTTCCAAGTTGAAGCAAATGCTGAGCAGTAACCATACGCCGTACAGTAGTATAATTTTTGTGGTACTGTGCAATACAGTGCGTACAGCTGGCGTCTACATATTTTTTTCGAGTTGAACTTGAGGGACAATCGCGTGACAAAGAGTGACGATGGGTGTGACACACGCGATTTTTCTATCTCATTTCCCGACCCTTCGATGAACAAGCATGTCGGCGTACGTGAACAGTAGCCGAGTGCCTCCTAGCACCTACTATCGCTCCGGCTATGTCCCTCAAACAGCACCTCGACCGGTTGCAGATGTCAGAGATGACTATGAACGTGAGCTCCTTGCTTCCGTGCAAGACGACACTTGACGCGTTGATAATCAATAGGATGGTATACTGAGTCTGTTCCCAGTAACAGAATGGCTCTATCACTTCGATCAGGAATACTCTCTGAGGTTGGCTGGGCACTAGACCGCCTCTGCCGCTTGTGCCATAACGAACAATTCCTGTTAACCAGCATCCCGGGACTTATGGACGGTTTATTCGATTGGCCAGAATGGTACATTTCAGAAGGGTATAAATCATCGACAGACGCACATTCCCTTTTCTCTCCGCCTCCCGACCTCGCTCGCAAACGACGATACGCCCTCGAATCCCTTTTTGTCTTGCGTAACGCCGCGTTGCTTGAACAGAATGCCGTAGAGCTTGCCAACCATACACACACGCTAACATTGGTACTCAAAGCCCTAAGCATTCTGCAATGCGATAGGGATGAGGACTCGGAGTTCGTTCTACATATCATCGACCTGTATCACGTCGTGGCCGCGAAGATTATTATTACGCCGATGACGCCAGCGCCTTGGAATCCGCTGCAGCCTCTCCAACAGATTGCATCGCAGTCAACTAATCGCTCGATGATAATTGCTGCCCTTACAGCACTTACTGTCACCCTCTCTAACCCGGTGAATACTATCAATATCACGGCGGAATCCCCAACATTGGCTGCCTCCATCAGATACCTTCCCCTCTTCATAGATAAACCCCTGATCGACGCATGCTTGAATTACTTGTATGTGCATATATCCCATATGTCTATGGCTAAAGCCTTCTTGCTCCATCCCGAGATGCCAGCTGTCCTCAAGCTTCTTGTCAGTCTCCTGCTTGACGAGCAACGTTCATTGGAAGAAAGGGTCGTGGTGGACATCTCCGGGACAATTCACACAGCTCCCTCCACGACTGTCTTAACTCGGGATCATGAACTCACGAAAGAGGAGTTGGATGGATTGTTGGCCAAACCTGAGCCCCAGCGGTGCTATGATTGGTCTGCGATTTCCTTCTCTTTGAGCAATCCTTCAATGCTGACTATCATCACCAGGATGAAAACCATGTTTGTCGCCAAGACGGACAGCGAACTTACTCAAGTCGATTTCTGGAACCTCTACAAAGATGTGTTTTCACCGCATCAGGAACAGTATCCCTTGCTGGTTGCTTCAGACGTCATCAAAAACGTGAACTCTGTTTTTCCTGACGCTCAAGCCATGGTCCTCCAGGGCCCCATCCAAAGATTCATCGTCCGTGGAGTCGATAGGCGGAGAGACTCTATTGCGAACGAACGCTTCAAATGCAAGTGGGATCGCTCACAATGCTCTGCGCCCATATTCTCTTCGGCAGGGGAGCTGTATGAGCACCTCTTGGAACATTTGGCGAAGATCGAGGCACCAGAATCACCCTGCCTATGGTCATCATGTTCAAGACCTGCGATGCCAAAGCCCAGCCTCCGTTCACATATGTTGACCCATATTTCGAGCTCCCAGTCCACCTCGAAGCATCCATCGCAAAGCGATACGATCACATTACCGTCTCAGGATTCGCCTTACCCAATAGATAATCCTACCAACCGTCCGTTACCGCCACCGCGCAGCACGGTGATTACCTATGAAAGGCCACTGGTGGACCCCCCGTCTACTGCCCTCACGGCTTTACTTTGCATCAGGATATTGTTCCGGATGTCGTTCGCCTCGGCAGATGTGGCTCCCAGAGTCGATGCCGATCATTTTGGATTCCCAGGCATTGTAGAGGATCGGGAAGACCAGGACATAGAGGGAGATATTGAGATTGGAGACAGTGAGCGTGAGGGAGAAAGGCGCGGTCGGAAGGCGTTCATCGGTGTCCGAAGGCTCATGGAGGGGGTGCGGATTCGGGACGAGGTTTTAATGGGATGGATAACTGAAATGGTGGATGCTGGTGTTTCGGATACTCCGTGACCCCTTCGTAGTTACTGTAGACGCGATTTCTCTCCTTGTGTTACCCTGTAAATGTACTCCTTGCACGACCAGAATCTTCAATATAATTGATCATTATTGGTGTCACGCCGCTAACATCGGAAACATGATCATTGACAACCATTGTATCGTGCTTTCTCTCCCCCTTGATGAGTTCCGGCATCGCCTCTAAATTCGTCGTAACCTACACAAAATTGTTCAATGGCCTGACACCGCGCCAGATCGCGCCGCAAGAGAGCCATGATCAGTTCTTCTCCAATCTATTCAACTTGGAGGTGAAGGACGAATACCTGCGAGGCGAATTCAATCGTGTGACCAAGGACGCTTGCCTTGGAACGCTAAAGGTTCGTTAGTAACTCTAGATCTCGCGTCTAGGGCAGAGTTCTAAGTGGACACCAGTAGCTCTTCTTGAATCAGCTGTTCTGGGAAAGCCTAGTGCACGCGCGCAATGCTCCATACAAGGATGTCAGGAAGGCGCATGCTATAAAAACGCTTTCCATCGTTCTCCGTTGCATTTTGACGAAGAACCTCACTGGATGGGAGGTCATGGAGGTTCTGGCAGGAGGCGTCAGTCAGAGCGACGAGATCTTCATGGTGCGTTCGCATTGTATGGAAGAAATGATTCGTTAAACATTATCTTGTACTTTCAGGCATTCACAGCCTTGGTGAACGATATCCTTGCTGATGAGCAGGCCCCTGGTACGCGCAATCCACGTTCTATGAATGTCTTTGAGTTAATTCAACGCGTACTCAGCCACCATCCGCCATCAGGTTTTGCAAGCAGCGCTAATATATATGTGCGCGATTGGGCAACTCAGTCCTGGTGCATATTTTCTTCGCCGAAATTTGTTTCCCTCAATCGCGCAAGTTCGTGTTATCATACATCCTGCCACAGTGGATTCCAATAGCCGCCTTCTTCCTTAGTTCATCAAATCTCCCGACACAGATCAGTTCACATTTGAAGCGAGCCTTCTATTGGCTGTTCTAGCCAACTTCCACAAATCTGACGCAGCTAGGTTGAACCCTTACCTCAGATGCATCAAAGAAACACGGGACGAAGACCTTATGCGCAAAATATGCTGGGCAACAAACTTTGCACTCAAGGCTGGAATTAAGTATGTGGCTGTATGGTGTTGGGATGTTGTTGGCTGAAAGATGACCTACTGGCTGTTGGCAGAGCTTACCAGGATATTTCTGACGATTCTATCAGACCCACGCTTGCGACCACTCTTGGGTCCATGATCGCCTCATTCCGGCCAGATCGAGCGCTTGCAATAACTAATGTTGAACCACCGCGGGAACTCTTCAAGAACCAGTGAGCATTTATTCTCTCAATGTTGGGAGCGATTTAACGCGATATCCCAGGCCAATTGAAGCCACTGTCATCCTGTTGGCTGTATTTGAATTTTTACGTGCAAATCCAATATTCCCATCGATCCTGTTGGAATATATAAATCCAGAAAACGTAGCATCCGCACGTTTACCCCCGCCGCCTTTGACTATCTTGACACTCTCCTCATACCTTCTGACTCATGCTTCCTCGACCTCTTCGCCACGCTCACTTTCGTACGCCAATTTGTCCCTCAACATCCTTCTTGCGTTTGTCGAGAATGACGATGTGATAAATGGTTTTTGCCAACCCACTGAGATGATTATACCCATATGTCGCCAGGTAAGAGCATGCGCAACTCACTCACTTGATACTTACAGATCGTTGTAAAAGAGACTACCCCATTTACCCCTACCGCAATCCAAGAGGCCGCCACTGTGTGCTTTATTAGACTGCTGCGTGCTCTGGCTACGCCACAACCTTCACAAGAGGCTTGAGGTATATTGCTACATGTGAGAATAAACCTTTCTGCGAAGTTGACGCGCTATCTGACGTAGAGGCACGCAGGACGTGTATCCGAACATGCTATCGCGTAGTGTGGTTCCTCCAAAATGCCGGTGTACGCTTAGGTTTGTGAAGCATCATATTCTGTAGCAAGCAAGTTCACGGACCTCACAGAATATGAATGGAAGGAGTTGTGGACTGCCCTCATCGGGTTGTTGAACTTCCTATCTACTAAAATAGACAGCCTAGACACGACTGGGGGCATTGAACAGATTGTTCGAGAGGTGTGTTGAATATTCCTTCAGGTTCTTCGTACACCAATACGTCTTTCCCAAGGTCATTTTTCTGTTAGACCTCTCGCTGGCGAAGTCCGAGATGTTTCTCCCATCTCCGAATGCTCTGCACGAGTTTATTGTATGCGATTCATATCATACGCTTGGATCGCGCTGATTTACCTAAACCAGTACGAGCTCGTCTGGTCATCTTCAATTCTAAAAAGTCAGACTTCACTTCTACACTCACTGACTGTACGACAGCCAGATCCGCGGCAAGCGATATGGATAAATAGATCTACGGATGCATTGGCGTCGATTCTAGAAATCGTCGAATTTTATGAGTACAAAGTGAGCCAAGCTGGAGCTAGAACTGCAAGAGCGGCAATGGGGGTCGTCGCAAAGGAGATCGAGGTGGATGGACTGCATGCCCCCAAAACATTACGTGAATCGCAAGTTCCGTGAGTGCCACGTCCAGGGTCATTGACGGAATCCCGCTGACGGAAAGTCGGAAATGTTGCGGAAAGCAGGGTCCGGTCCGACGACGTTCTGGGCTTTGCACGATATGCATGTGTCGATGGCCTTGCCCTGATGCCGTAATGCAATGATGTCACTCAATGTGTGGGCCAGAAAAACTTTTTGTCCCAGTGAGGAAGACTGGCGCTCGCCACAACTCGTTTTGACTTACTCGATGTTCGAGGCAGCGCTGAACCATCCTTCAACATCGTGCCTTTTCATGCAGAAATATTCCCTAAAATGTGACTGGCCCTAGTGTAAGTCCTTATCTCTGCATCAGACATGCATGAGTCTTTACTCGGTGAATGGATATGGTACAAGTTCTCATGTCCGTTGGCGGAAGCGATCGCTTTTACCTCTTAATCCGCAACCCACTGCGACTCTCTATTCCCCCCAACCATGGCCTTAGCCCTGCGCCATGCCTCGCGGGTTCTGTCTTCCAGTCTGACCCATGCTCAGAGGTCTCGAGGACTAGCCACCATCCGTCCTCAGACATCTCTTTTTGCACCTCTCGACGTTTTTCCAGAGCGTCATATTGGACCCGATGATCATGAAGCCTCATTCATGCTTTCGAAGCTTGGATACAACTCTATGGACGCGTTCATAGAGGATACCGTGCCACCCAAAATCCGCGTCGCCGCCAACTCCGTCGATAACAGCTCCATTCCGGTGCTCAGCGAATCTGAGTTACATGCAAGAGCCAAAGAGCTCGGTGGTCAAAACAAGCCTTTTAAAAGCTACATTGGAATGGGATATCATACCGCTGTCGTGCCTCCAGTAATTTTGCGAAACGTACGTCTTGAAATATTGGACGTACAGAGTTTCCGTGGTTTAATGGCCTTGTCTAGGTGATGGAAAACCCCGCCTGGTACACTCCCTATACGCCCTATCAGCCTGAGATTGCGCAAGGTAAGCTGCCCTTGTGTTCCTTCATCACCAAGCTCGGCTCAGCGATGCTCTAGGCCGTCTTGAGTCTCTTGTGAACTTCCAGACTATGGTTATGTCTCTCACTTCGATGGATATTGCCAATGCCTCTCTCCTGGATGAGGCCACCGCAGCAGCGGAGGCCATGGTCATGGCATTTTTCTCGACATCGCAAAAAAAGCAGACATTCCTTGTCGATTCGGCGGTTCTGCCGCAAACACTCGCGGTTCTTCGCCTACGGGCCAAGGGGTTCGGAATTAATCTCGTCGTCGGAGATGCTGTCACTGCATTGGAAAACCAGAAACTCCGTTCCGATCTTTGTGGTGTTCTCGTTCAGTATCCGGATATCAATGGCTCTATCAAGGATTATGGTTCCTTCGCCGAGTCGGTACACGCTGCTGGAGGGTTGGTGGCGTGTGCAACGGATCTCTTGGCTTTGTCCTTGCTGAAGCCTCCTGGTGAATGGGGTGCAGATATCGTCCTTGGAAATTCAGCTCGTTTCGGTGTTCCCGCCGGATACGGAGGCCCTCACGCGGCCTTCTTCGCAGTGACAAACAAACTCAAGAGGAAAATGCCTGGACGTCTGATTGGTCGGAGCCGCGATGCTACTGGACAGCCCGCCTACCGGTTATCCTTGCAAAGTGTGTGTTGGTTTACCTTCTAAAGATTTTTTTTGACACGACTTTCGTAGCTCGTGAACAACACATCCGCCGAGAGAAGGCGACCAGTAATATTTGTACAAGTCAAGCACTTCTCGCGAATATGGCAGCTATGTATGCTGTTTATCACGGAGCCGCTGGTATTCGCAGAATCGCTATCAAAGTCCACGGTTACACTCAGGCTTTCAAGTCCGCTGTAGAAGCGATCGGCTACCGGGTGGAAAATACCTCATTTTTCGACACCATCACCATTGACCTATCGTCGACTGCTGTCGAGGCTAGTGCTGTGCATGCTGCCGCTGCTGGTGCAAACATCAACTTACGTCAGATCGACGATACGCGTGTCGGCGTCACATTTGACGAAAGTATCTCTCCTAATGATTTGGTTGCCCTTATCAACGTGTTCGCCTCTGTTCGGTCCGCCCCCAACGTATCTCTCTCAGATCTCCAGCAGCCAAAGGGAACGGCAATCCCACCATCCTTACAGCGCACGTCGGAATACCTTCCCCATCCCGTCTTCAACAAGCACCATTCAGAAACTGAGATGCTACGTTACATCAACCATCTGGCATCCAAGGACATCAGCCTCATCCATAGCATGATTCCCCTCGGAAGCTGCACGATGAAACTCAATAGTACCAGTAGCATGATACCGCTTACATGGCCGGAGTTCAGCGCCGTTCATCCATTGGCGCCTTTGGACCAAGTGAAGGGATATGAAACTGTCATCAAAGTTAGTTCACCTTTATGCCAGCCAAATTTTAAATTAATCACGTGGGAGCAGGAATTGGAGGCAGATCTTTGCAAGATTACTGGGTTCCATTCAGCGACTCTACAACCCAACTCTGGCGCTGCTGGTGAATACGCCGGTCTCTGTGTAATCCGCGCCTACCATGAATCGCGAGGTGAAGCAAAACGCAACATTTGTTTGATCCCTTTAAGCGCACACGGAACCAACCCTGCTGTGGGTATTTCCATTTATATGCGCGGCACTATCTGATGAAGTATAGTCGGCGGTCATGGCAGGCCTGAAAGTGGTCTCAGTCAAAGTCCTTCCCGACGGAAATCTCGACCTCGTTGATCTGAAATCTAAGGCCGAGCTTCACAAGGATAACTTGGCCGCATTCATGGCATGACTATCGCTTCTTCCATGACTCTCGGACTAACGGTCTGACAGATCACATATCCATCTACTTTTGGTGTTTTTGAGGCCGGTGTGCAAGATGTAAGAAATGTTGCCTTCTTCGTAAAGCTCTATTGTTAACCGTTGCAACCATAGGCCTGCAAAATAATCCATGATAATGGAGGACAGGTTTACTTGGATGGTGAGACTACCTGCTACTGACTGCCACCTGTTTATCAACGTATCTCGTCCAGGTGCGAACCTCAATGCTCAAATTGGTCTGACCAACCCTGCGACTTGTGGTGGGGACGTCTGCCATTTGAACCTTCACAAGACTTTTGCCATGTAAGTATCACATATAATGCATTGGGAGCTGGTCTAATGTCTCCATCGTAGTCCTCACGGAGGAGGAGGACCTGGGGTTGGGTAAGATGTTATCATACTATTTCATACTCTAGACGCTAACGACTCTTCCTAGGCCTATATGTGTCGCGGAACATCTTTCACCCTTCCTGCCGAGTCATCCCATCCTGCCCGCTAGAGGAGAGCTAGCCATCGATGCTGTGGCAGCAGCACCATTTGGTAGCGCGTCGATTGCGCTCATCTCTTGGGCATACATCAAGATGTTGGGCGGCAAAGGCTTAAGTGACTCCTCAAAGATCGCCTTGCTCAATGCGAACTACATGGCTAGCCGCCTTTCGGGTCACTACAATCTGCGGTATAAAAATGGAAACGATCGGGTTGCCCACGAACTTCTGATTGACTTGGCCGAGTTTACGAAATCTGCTGGATTGAAAGTCACCGATTTCGCGAAGCGGCTCCAGGTTTGTCCCTCCATTCTTCGCTATCTCTCCGACTGTTAACAGCGTGTCGTCAGGATTACGGCTTCCACCCTCCCACCTGCTCATGGCCTATCGCTACTTGCATGCTGATTGAGCCGACAGAGTCGGAGACTCTGGAGGAGCTAGACAGGTGGGTCCAATTGCATCGTTTTGGACACCGAACTCACATTTTCCAGGTTCTGTGACGCGATGATTCAAATCCGCAAGGAAGTTGAAGACATCATCAGTGGGAAACAACCGAAAGAGAACAACGTTCTTACAAATGCCCCTCACCCCATTTCCATGATTGCTTCCACTGAATGGGATCGGTACGCTGAAAAATATTTTACGCTGCTCACACTAGTAATGCATTTCGCCCAGACCTTACTCTCGTGAAACCGCCGTCTATCCTTTGCCTTGGCTCAAAGAAAAGAAGTTTTGGCCAACAGTCTCTCGGGTGGATGATGGTACGAAAGGCCCCCTCATGTTCATGGACATGTATTGACTTCTCTTCCCTTCTAGCTTACGGAGACTTGAACCTCATTGTAAGTGACCAACCAAGTCGTGTACATAACTGTGTTTCTCACCGGCTTGTCAGTGTGACTGCCCTTCTGTAGAAGAACTCGCCTCCACTTAGGACCATTTAAGTAATTTATCATCTTCCGGGCACTCTATTCCCCTAGACGGCCTCGCCCAGCCACCGCGCACTGCTCAACCACGCGCCTGTGTATCATATTCAACCTCAACCATATTCATTACATACATACATACACATCATCCGCATCCCGAAGGCAATAGATTGGTTAGATAGAATATAAAATACATTATTCTACGGCTCCCGCGCGCAAATCCTCTGGCAGCAATGTCCACAACTCAGGCAAGTAGCGCTTAAGCCGCTCTAGCACGATCGCCTCTTGGTTATCCCTCCGCGCGAACTTGATCAGAATCCGGGCAGTCTCTATGTCAGGCACGACCGTGTTTTCGTTTTTCCCCATCTCCAAGCATACCACCTTTAGCGCATCATTCATGCGCCGCAGGCGACACAGACATTCGATCCACGTGTTCCAGTTGTGCAAGTTGAACGAGAAGCGATCCCTGAACAACTGCGTCGTGATCTTCTTCGCGGCCTGCCACCCACCAGCGTACCCGCACGCGTCGAGAATGATGCTCACACTGACGTGGTTGAAGCGTCCTGAGAGGTACATCGTGTCCCACACCCTGTAGGCGTCGCCAAAGCAGCCTAGGCGCTGGTAGGTGTCCATGAGCTGATTCCACACCTGCTCGTCCGGTGAAACAGCCGCATCCAGGGTCAGGAAATCGTGCACGCGACGCGTGGTCCCGACCAGCTGGTCGCGGAGGGCAGCAGGGGCTTGTACGGCTGGGTTGCGCAGTTTGGTGGCGGTGGCGGCGAGGTGGTGGAGGAGGATGGTGTATACTTCGATTGTGATCTCGAGACCGGCGCGTCGCATGTCTTTTACGATCTCGAAGTAGCTGGAGAGCGAAGGAATGTGCAGCTCGTCGCCGAAGGAGAGTTTGCAGAATGCGTTTAGCACGATTGCGTAGCCTTTCTCGTCGAGGGAGGAGCGGAGACCGTAGTACACGTCGAGGGCGTCGGAGAGGGTTTCAGCGCGGCGCATGAATAGGACAATGATGGAGCTAGCAACGAAACTATCGGTCATGGATATCTTATGGGTCTCCATGTCGTCCAATAGGCTCTTGGCTATAGGGAAGTACTTTTCAAGGTTCGATGAAGACGCGAGACCTCGAAGCAAGGTCTGGTAAATGCCTGCATCAGGGCCGACGGAATGTTCGTTGTACGTTTCTTTGGGCGTTGATGAAGGAGAGGCGACCTCGGCCAAGTCGCGGTATATCGCGAGAGCGTTATCCAGAGATTCGTCGGTCGGCGGTTTCACTGCGGTTTGGCACAATGCTCTGAGCAAGGGGTGAACCAGTGCGGCGTCAGGCACGACACCTGCCGTCTTCGAGTCTTCGTAAATTGAGAGCGCATCTGCGATCTTTCCTGCCCTCACACAGTTTGTGATCACAATTGACCAATGATCAACGGTGAGTGGTAGGGCGAATTCCTTCTCCATGGTTCGGATGTCATCAATAGTCCTAGAGTGCCTCAGGATCGCTCGGAAGACTTCAGGAGATGGCGCACATCCTTGCGGCTTCATCTCTTTGGAGAACAGTGCAATCGCTGCGTTGACCCCTTGGGACTGTGCTGTTCGAGACAACTCGGAATTCCACTCTATTTCCTGTGTCTTCTGGAGAGTCTGGACGTCAAGAAAACGAGTACGATATTCCGCTTTGATTTCCTCGGCCCACTTCACGAATCCTCGGTCGGTATAATTCTGGTAGAGCAGATTCTCGATGGAGGCATCGTACCGCGCGTTTTGTATCTTCATGTCGTCAAGGATAGAAGAGAACACCGCGACATGCGGGACCTTCTGTTCCTGCGTAGCTACGTCCCAACGCGAGTGAATAAGATACTTGAAGGTCTCGTTTGTGGGCTTGCAACCCGTTTGACGCATGGTTCGTATAGCATGGCGTATGAACTTGAACGGCGAGAGTTCGAGACAAGCTTCCAGGAACATGTGAAACTGCTCGAGGGTTGGCGTGAATGGCACGGGCCGCGAAGGCATGCTGAGAAGCCAGCGGTGTATGGTGTGATCGTTCCCGTATTTAATGAGGCCACGGATGATGACGGTATGGATATCGATAGTGACTTCGAAGCCGAACATAGTTGGCATGTCATGGAGTATCTCCTCAATGCGCTGCAAGTCCGCGGGTCGCCCCGATGTTGCGAGCACATCCAGAAGTGTCACAAGTTGTGGGTAAGTAAGGGAAGGCGGAGGCTTGCTCGACGAGGTGGTGGCGGTTTTCTGGAGCTCTGCCACCAGCGCAGGATAGTAGGTATGAATTGCAGAGATGGGGTTCCTCGAATGAAGCCTCTGTACAAGAGTAGAGCTGATAACACCAACGTCATGGGCTACGGTTGAGTTTGCGCGCAAGGCAAGAGTCCTGGGGGCATGGTGGACGACGCGGGTGAGATTGCGAAGTGCGGCAAGTCGTGTCAGACCACTGCTGAAGGACATTCATGCGTGGACGATACTGCAACACATTCAGTACGACTCAAGAACTGATTTTCGACAGTGCACTGACCTCCTTCCACGTCCAAAAATTGACGATGCTCGCTTGGAAAAACCAGACGTGTCGCTTTCGGGCCGTGAGAAACAGAAACACGTCGCCGATCACTCTCAATATTGCCAGCGAGCAAGCATCCCTCTTCCCCCAATCACCATGTCCGACAAAATTCGTGAATTCATCGAAATCCCTCAGCAGTTCATCCGGGACGGCAACCAGGTATGCCTCAACCAGGCTGCCCAATTTCACCCACTGACGTGTCCACAGTTCCTCACCCGCTGCACAAAACCCTCTCCGACGGGTTTGTATCCTTTCCGTATTCCTAGTGTTGCATCTCATCTGTTCCATAGAATTCATGCAAATATCGAAGGCTGTCGCCATCGGTTTTGGAGTTATGGGTTTCATTGGCTACTTTGTGAAGCTCATTCACATCCCAATGTGTGTCTCTATGCATCATCGTCCTCCTGACTAGCCCTGACATTTCTTGCTTCCTAGAAATAACATCCTTGTGTATGTGCATTCCCCTTCTATACCAGAGCCTTTACTCATGGACTTCCAGCGGAGGAGCATAGGGTGGTCGATTTATTTATTCTTACCAGGGCGGCATGTACGAGAGCGGAGCTATATATTCGATGGGCTTTCCTATCCAACCTCGCTTGAAGCAGAAATCCGCGTAAGATGAACGACTGTGTGTTCCCTCAAGTCGCGTCCCTGTAGGACACGATGACGGTCCCAACTCAGTCCAGAGTCACTCTCGCAATCCCAGTGTAATATTAGGCCTATTGTAATAATCCGCAGGAACATCTATATAGTGATATCTATGCGCCCCCAACCAGCAATAAACCAAATCTCGACGTTGGTTTTGCAAGCTCGACGGCAGGCTGGAACTGTTGGTCCAACGGAGGGATCCCAAACGGCAAGAGCACCGAGAACTTGTCCGCAGAATCTGACAGGGGTATCGGGGGGTGCTGGGGGAGAAGTGTCGCGAACAGTGTTTGCATCCGTGCAAGGGAATCTGATGCACTTCTGTGCAAGTCTTCCAGGTTCAGATCAGCCGGAAGCTGTTAGAGAATGAGCAACGTTTAGAGTAATCATAATATGGGACTGACATTCTCTTTGAGTCGCCCCTCGAGTATGCTCGGAAGATCACTACATCCCTCGCCTTGCACGGCTGCGAGTTTCTTCAGGAAAGCCACATCATGCAGTGACTGGACACTATCCCAGTCCCACCCGTCGCCAGTAAAATCCGCAATAAACTGAGTCAGAGTCTCTTGGACGAGAGACCGCTGCCTCAACTGGTCTGGAGAAACCCCGAGTTCTTGAATCGAGTTGGATAGCGAGAGCAAAGACTGTACGAGGTCTGACGAAGGACCAGAGGGTTTCAAGGAGTCTAAATGTTCCCTTAGTCTCCTGAAATCTTTTGAGAGGTGTGGAACTTACTTTTGTGGACATGGTGGATGGGACGGAAGGCAAGACGCTGTTCGCGCACAATCCGAGAGACCGTATGTGTCCGCCAATGACCAATAACATGGTCGTGGAGTGCGACGGTCTTTTCACGGAAATCTACAAGTCATGGTGAGATAGGGGCAGCGCTGCTGGTGGATTGGAAGTCACCTTCCATCACAGATGGCTGACAGCCAATCTCGGAAATGAATAGGGACGATGATGACAGTTCATCGGAGACGTGAGCTAGGAATACGAGGCCATCTGTAGTGGGAGCTAAATATTGGTGAGGACCAGAACATATGTAAGCAAGGCGAACAACTCACGGGAAGGAGGGTTGGCCGCAGTCTCCAGCTTATCGATGACTTTGGCGCAAAGTGCGTCAGCATCAGGTTTATACGTCTTCTCCAGCTGTTCGACCAGCTCGCTGTGGAAAGAGTGTGAATAGAACTTGATAGGGAGGAATCACCAAGACCAACCGTGTCTCATCACCGCCAGCCATGACATGCGCAAGGTCCTTACGAATCGTCCGGGCACAACTCTCAAGTGTTGCAAGAACGTCGTCAAGCAACGACGTCCGACCAACGAGCTGTCGTCGCAGAGAGGCCCTGTATTTCTGGAGCGAGGCATTGACTGGTCCTAGGCCTGTCTGGGAGAGTGTTGGGAGTGGTGGGGCTTGGAACAAAAAGTCTACGGGGGATGTTTCTAGAGCTATGTGTCAGTACCAAGGTTAGGACTTGTGCGAGACAGAGCCTACGCTTCCGTTGGGTCTTGGACCCCTCATTTAATGATGATAACGTAGAGTCCAGCCGTTCGCCAAAGGACTCTAAACTTCCAGCAAGCTTCCGTTTCCAAATCTCTATCACTCTATGTCGACATAGTTCGTCGAGGACACCGGTCATTTGGCTGCTCTTGTCATCGGAGAGCCCAGAAGTCGAGAGCCACCGTCTCGTTGATGATCTGACGCTCCATACTTCCTTGACGCTCTGGAGATCAGCGAACCATCTCGTTACAGACATCTGCAGACTTGAACTAGACTTTTGGAACCAGTCGTCCATCTTCTGCGCGAACTGCGAATGCTGGATGGAAGATGAGGGGGAGGTGAGGTCGACATAGGGCTTGTATGATCTAAGGTTTGGAGGAAGTAGTAGGAAATGTGTTGAAGAGGGCAGAGTCGTTAGCAGTGTTGGCGTGGTGAGGTAGAGTTCGGTAGGAAGTGCTTGAGTCGTTTCTGTAGCATTGGGAGCGTCGGATTGGATGCATTCTAGAACCCGCCGTATCAAAGAAGGGTGGGAAGGGCTCTCTTCCTGGAAAATACTCTGAGCAGCCTTGACGGTTTCGGAAATCGTATCCAGAGCCGAATGGGTGGCCTCTCTGACTTGGTTGACCGTAGACAACCCCTGTGACGCGGCTTCCGGCTGTCCTTTGTCATGAGCGTAACCGTTCATTTGCTTCGTGTGCGACGTGGGTGAGTCGGCTTCGTGTTTCCAGGACAGCATGGTATGGAGGGTTTTCGACCGCTGCGCGAGAAAAACAGTCAGCGCCTCGGTTAACGGCCGCGAGTCGAGGAGGTGTAGTGTAAGTAGTGTTGCGCATGTGTCCTATTTATGATTAGACCCATGTCGCATAAGCACAGACGAGTATTACCTCGACAGATGCATTGTATTCCCGTAATGACAACGTTGCTTTGTGGATGATTTGAGAACGGAATTGCGAAACAGCTTCCCATTGCCGTTGGACCAACGGAAATTCCTCCTAAAAGCACATATTCTGTTTGAGCAATGAACAGTAAGTCATAGTTACGCACCATGACGTTGACTCCTTGACTCCTCCACGTTCCTTCGTCTTGCTCGTCATCCCGGACTAGACCCCGATGCACGACTCGCGCCAAAAGAAATAGCCAAGCAGCCGGGAAGTACTTCTTTCGTTCAATAAGACGCCATAGATGTTCAGGCGCGTCTAAAAGTAGTTTCATGTGCGCCGAGAGTAATTGCAGAGTATGGAGATGCGCGTCTATATCAAGGGGTGAGTGAGGCACCAAGGTGATCAAGAGAAAACTTACCATTGTCGTTTTTCAAAGATGGTCGTTGAGGTAATGGAGGCTCTTCCTGAGAGAGTATAGCATCCTTTGTTTCCTCCAAGGCTTGCTTGACGCGGCTGGAGGACTTTCCGATGGCAATTATGGAGGTCGAAGCTTGCAGAAGGTCGCGGTAGCGTTCTCTACGCTTTCATAGTCTGACCTCAAAAAGCTGTATATATTCCCGGACAACACCACGCACCCAACCATGAGACGGAGTTCTTCCTGCTTCGCATCGGCATCCGCTCTAAATGTGCAAACACGTCATAAAGTATACCATTAAGTAGACCGAGACCGACTTACCTCAAACGCTGCTGCACGAATTTCACCTCAGAAACAGTATGCTTTTCAAACAACTCATCTGGATCCATGTCGGCACCTTGACTGTCATCGACTACAGGGAGTTTCGAGGTGGACATGGAGAGAGAACGGTTTCCTCGGGTCGACTGTTTCTCAGAGACATCTGGGAGAGTGATATGGCCATTCCCAATTGCTGGCGCTGAGAAGCTGACCGACAGAGCCGACGAATGTCGAGACATGAGACTCAGCAAGTTATGTGACAGTCCTCGAGTACATCATCCCAAAACAGAATAATCCCATTACATAATCAACGCGTCAAGATCTCCAGGCGGAAGTAATAGAATTGTGGAAAGCAAGTCATGTAGATGCGGTCTAAACAACATGAGAAGTGTCATTAAGATAACAAGCTATCGTATGTAAGAGACTCGAGGGATATACAGAACGCAGAGATCAACAACCGCACTACCGATTCTCGGCAGTTTTGCCCTTCAAGTCTGAAGTGTCTGCGTCACTCGCAGACTTTTGTCGCTCAAGTGGCGAGGAGTTCGCAGGCGCTGTGGCTGCCTGTGGAGGAGGTCGAGGGATGTGTGAAGGTGTGGCTGGATTATGTGAACCCACGGGGGACGATGAGTTGGCAAGGCGTTGGTCGAGGGCTTTCAATGCCATCGCTCTACTTTATCGTGAGTTCCAAAGCTACACCTTTGCATGCGTCCAACTTACCTTCGCCGCTCTGCTTCTGCCCGTGCAGTTCCTGGAACTTGGCTGTAGGATCCAATTTCGACGTCGCCGCTTGATGCAGGGATGAGATGGAAGCGCGTTGCCAGATTGAACACGAGGTTGCCCAGGAGAGTCAAAGGTTTACTGTCAGGCACAGAAGCAGTGAAAAGACGTGTCGACAGAAGGGTGCCAAACTTACTGCATGAATGGAGGGAACCATGATATGAGCGAAAAGGTTTCGCTTCGATCACCATACGTATCGACTCCACCCACCGACTCACCACTATTCTTTTTATAGAATCGGAGATATATCCAACCAACGAACCAGCCAAATTGTATGATAATCCAAGGGCATTGGAAACCAACGAAGCACAGAACGGTAGACACCGTGAGATACGCCATGGGCAAGGTCTAAGGTGAGTTAAGTGACGCATTAGAAAATATAGGCTTTACTGAACCGACCTTAACTCGGGCCTTGAGAAAACCAAATACTTGAACTTGATGTTCGGGAATAATCTGCGTGAAAGCGACCAGGATGGCTGTCTGCAGCGCCATTTGTCCATGGTACTGCATTCCATACCTGAATTCAACATTTAGAAGAGGGTGATACATTGGAATCGACTGGACGCACAGGAAGAGATCATTTCTCAGGACAACATATTCGATCCAGTTGAAGGCAAAGGCGATAACGTTCGAAGCGCCGACAGACACCACAATGAATTTGAGGACCTCTATGCTTCCCCATAGTCGTTCTAGGTATTTAAGCGACGCAGGCACAAATATCATAGATGCAAGGAACTAAGATAGTGTTAGAAGATGGTATGACGAAGCAAGACCAACATTAACACACCTCGAGTAGCGTCGTTTCAACGAACATGGAAGTGACCAGCGTCCATGGGTAGAATAAGGCTGACCCGGGGACCACAGTCATATATTGCGCTGCTTCCGTTCCCAGACCTTTCAAACATAACCAGCCATATAGACCCGAGAAAACGATGGTGGCGAGAGTAAAACCGCGGGTTACGGGAGGTATCGACTGTATCAGAACTAGAGGAGATGACAGCACGGCCATTGGGAGCCGTCGCCGAGGATAACCAAAAACGGGTTAGGAGGAGGACGGAGGAGGATGCGTGCAAGCTCAGATGTTCAGCTTTGCGTAGTCAGGGCACGTGCGGAAATTCCTTTTACAGCTAGATCATTTCTCTCCCAACTTCCACCACTTTCTTCACTTGAATCCATGTCGGATTACGACATACGCCCTGGCGGCTCCCTCAAGCTGAAAGGCGGGGTGGTCGAGGGCGGGATTGTCAAAAAGTGAGTACATTAGTACGCTTCAATCTTGCACTAGTTGACATTGCGGCAAAAGGAAGAAGAAGAAGTCCAAATCCAAAGCTGACTCTGAGAAGGATGCAGAACGTGAAAAAGTGAAGAATCTCTTGTTTCGCGAAGGCGAGAGCAGCAACTCGCCATCCGGCAGTGGTACCAACTCTCCTGCTCCAAGCAACAGTCCCTCGAGGAAGACAGAAGCCGAGAAACGGTTTGAAGAGGTGCAGAAGCGCAGGGTATGTTTACTCCGTTATTAAACCGGCGAATGTTTCTTCTTTCAACTTTCATTGTCTAGCTTGCGGAACGCGTGGCTAAGCTGGCTAACAAGACGCATAAAGACCGGGTAAACGAGTTTAATGCCCATCTGGAGTCACTCAGCGAGCACCACGACATCCCAAAGGTAATTGGGCACGTTCCGCAATAGCTGATGTCTCAACTCACGCATCGTAAAACTAGGTCGGACCGGGATAAGACCTGCCCTTGTTGTCTCGCCTTTACCGTGTCCATGCGCGTCGCCTCTGGAATTTGGTTTCCTGTTCTTCACCATGCGGTTATCAGTATAGCTGTACGGTATGACCACAAAGGGGCAGGGTTATTCAGGGCTTAGCTGGGTAGAACAACGTGTCTGAATAAGGGTCATGTATTGTAATATATTTGTTCCACCTAAAATTCAATTGTGGCAATTCCCCTACCTGGAGGTGACGCTCACTGCTCCGCAAGCACTTTCGTCGCGTTTCTTGCGACAAGCATGTCCACTTCTCAAAAAGGTCATATATGTCCCCCGTCCGATGCTACTCATCCTTCAGGTCGCTGGGAGACACTATTTGTTTACTCCTTCATCTGCAAATTCACGAACCTTCGGGGGAAGATTGACGGCTTGCAGACACCCATGGAGTGAGTCTTTTCTGGGGTCTTTCTTGGCTTGTTATCTGACGGATCCGTCTGGGGTGTGTGTCGTGTCTAGCTTGGAAGAGGCACTAATGTCGCGAGAGCCAAACGACATAGTCGGCCAGGTCCTCCAGCACTTTATTCTCAACCTCAAGCCACAAACGCGTAACTTGAGGTGAGGGCATGCGCACACGTTGTCATGTCTATGCGGGATACTAACACCCTGCTGCGTGGTGCCAGCACAGATCAAATGTCCACTACTGTGGCCACCGTCCTCGCCGACTACTTCAAGGCTTCCGAGAGGACGACATTCTGGAACGAAGACCTGAAAATGAACGTGGACCCCTTTGAGGGTCTCGAGGGCGGTTTCTTCACCGCAGACTGGGATTTCAAAGTACGTGTCACGACTTCTTGATTACTGGTTAATTATTCATGAAATACTCCCTGTCACTCGGTATTCAGCTCAAAATCCTCCGCCAGCTTGTGGAACTACAGCTCAGCCATAACGCAGACGTCAAGGCCTCCATCGATCGCGCGTGGGGCGTGTCGCAGAATAAACACAAGAAAAAAGACGCCGCGACTGCACCCCCAGATCCTTCTGACCCGAAAAGTCAAGAGAACCTCCAGTTGGTTCCTATCGGACAAGATTCTCATCGAAAGCGCTTTTGGGTAGCAGATGGTCCGTGCACGTTCATCTACCTTGCCTTATCCCTTCTCCCCTATTTGCTTGTATTTACGGGGATCTATGTTCTCATCTCTGAAACCCATTTCATCGGTCATTGCCGCTCGGCGTTACATTGCTGATAATTGACTTCTCGTTTATGTTAGATTCTCCACGCGTTTTTGTGTCGACCAACCCTTGGAAGATCACGGCAACCTTCCAGACCGTTTCGTCGACGAAGGAAGAGTACATACATCTCATCGAGGAGCTGAAAGCTTCAGCACCTCCTGACCTCAAGAAAGGCCAAAAACGAACAAGACTGGAACACGCTCATATTTGTCTGATTGCCGCGCTTGAAAATCGAATCGAGGCCATTGATGCGGAAATAGTGGTGAGTTATAATATTTATTTTGCGGGCGCGTTTTTTGTATCGCCAAGCAGGAACTAGATGCCTTTCGCCTTTTGAAAACTTCGTTCGAGGACGGCTGACTGACCCATGATTTTTTGTTTCCTCAGCGCGTGGCAAAAGTGCGGAAGAGGATTGAGCAGCGCGAACACCGCAAGTTGCTGTTGGCTCAGACGGAAATTCGCGAAACACGGACCCGGCGGCAAACCCAGAAACCAGATTACGTATACGGCAACGCCTATGATAGCGAGGCATGCACAATGTCTATCTTTTGTCGATCCATTCGGCTGACTTACTAATTTTGGAACTCAGGATGATGCCGATGAATACGCATACCAGGAGGAAGAGGCACAAGACGAGGAGTTCGATGAGGAAGACTTCCTCAATTTCCGTGACGCGCCAAATGGTACTGGTGGACATCGCACTGCAGCTTCTCGTGGGGAACGTCGACGTTCAACGCGGACTGCCACGAAAGTGAACGCCAATGGCAAACGAGAATCTTCGTCGGATTCGTGGAGCCACTGGCGTGGAGAGCGACGGTCTACGCGGCTCGGAGGGCCCGAGGCACAGTTTGAAATGGAGCCTCCACCGAAGCGTGCGCGCACAGAAGACAGTATGATGAGTACCAACTCGGCCGACGCAGGTCCCGCCTCAACAAACGGTGTACAGAATGGTCTCAAGATCAAAAGATCTGGTGCAGCAGCTCTGAAGCCTACTGAAATTGCTCTCGAGCAAATAGCGGGGAAAAAACGATCCAAATTCTGGGTTTATGCCGTCGAGCCAATACCTGACGCGATGCAGATTGACACCGCTGAGGAGCCATCGACAAACGGCACAACAACGATGGAACCAAATGGCCACGGCGACCACACCAACGGTAACGGCACACATCACTATACTCCTTCACCTCCTAGGCATGAGAATGGGAAGAGCATGGACTTCGACAGGAGCCTGGAGGGTAGCTTGTCGCCTTTGGACTCATAGTCTCAGCATCATATCACGCATGGTCCACATTTTTATTACGCTCAGTCGCCGGAATATCCCTTCTCGTATTCGTCTGTGCATCATCACATCTATAGCCACATCAGATAGTCCACGAGCGCTCGCTCACGTTTACCGTATTTAAATTTTCATAATAATTGGCTTCGTGTTGTCAATACTGGAATCTATGAGGAAGGATACAGGAACGCGTCGACCAATCGGATGGCACGCAAATCTACGATCGCCAAAAGGATCTACATTCGATCACGTAAAATCTAGACAGGTTACTCTAGGGTCTCGACACTGTCAGCTGTAGTACTGATACCTCCCGTCTTCAACCTTCAGGCCCAGGCCTCAAGCACAAGCTTGCCCTCCTTCCATCTCCTCATGCTGCCCAGACGGGTGGCCAACGTCCTCGCCAGCCCAGCCAAGGCAATATTTCACTTTCGCGGCTGCAGGCGTCTGACAGCGACACGGCTTCGCTCACTTGCCACCCAAACCAAATTCCCAACAATCCCTGCCTCCGTAGACGATATCGCTCTTGTCTCTCTCTTCGACCATCCGAGCTCTGGCTTTAAGTCCACCCCACTCTCTACAACTGGATTATTCGGGCACCCATCACTCACCCATCCGCAAGCTCTAATATCATTAGCCGATGCAACTCTCGTTCGCGCTCAACTTTTGACGGACCGCATCTTACGTGCGCGGGAATCTAGGGATGAACTCCTCAAGGTCGTCAAGAACTTGGATAGGCTCAGCGACATGCTATGTGGGGTCATTGACCTCTCAGAACTTGTCCGGAACGCACATCCCGACCGGACATGGATAGAGGCAGCGAATCATGCGTATGAGACGCTATGTGAATTCATGAACGTTCTGAACACGCATGTTGGTCTTTATGAGGTATGCCGATACCCCTGCACCTCCGCTAATGCACCATTCACATACTTATATGTAGGTACTGAAAGCCGTCATGACAGATCCCTCTATTGTTTCGACGCTAAGCCCTGAGGCTTACAAGACCGCACTTATATTCTGGCTCGATTTTGAGAAGTCCGCCATCGACCTACCCAATGAACAGCGGAAGAAGTTTGTGTCGCTGTCTTCAGATATCTTGGTGCTTGGTCGAGAATTCTTGAATCAAGCCAACGCAGCTCGCCCGCCCACGTCTATTAGACCCTCAGAGCTCTCGGGTCTCAAAGACAAGGGAATGGGGGTTAGATTGCAGCTTCAGGCTCATTTCACTCAGCGTGACCTCCTTGTTTACCCAGGTTCTATGCAAGCACAGATGATCATGCGTTCTGCCCCTTCCGAGGAACCGCGACGGCGTGTTTATATTGCTGCAAATTCAAGTACTCCGGAACAAATAAAAATTTTGGAGATGCTACTAAAGACTCGGGGTGAGTTGGCGAGGCTGGTTGGGCGAGAGAGTTATGCGGCCATGACGCTAGATGACAAGATGGCAAAATCCCCAGGTTCGTCTCCTCTTTTCTTCAATCATTACGGCGTCAATAACGATCTGCAGGGAACGTACTTTATTTCCTCGACGCATTAATGGACCATACCCGACCATTTGCCCAAAAGGCATTACATACACTAAGTACCCGAAAACAAGCACATCATGGAACCCCTACACTACCCACTATCCAAGCCTGGGATCGTGACTTTTATTGTCCACCCGAGCCCCCTGCACCACCAATACCTCTCCCACCTCTCACCCTTGGCACGGTATTTATGGGGCTCTCTCGATTATTCCAACACTTGTACGGTATATCACTACGGCCCGCTGATGCAACCTCGGGAGAGGTGTGGCATCCCAATGTCCACAAATTAGAAGTTGTGGACGAAGACAAAGGCGTCATTGGGTGGATATACGCCGATCTCTTTGCCCGGAGGGGGAAACCAGGTGGCGCCGCACATTATACGGTCCGTTGCTCACGGAGGACGGACGATGATGATGAGGCAGGAGACGGTGTCGCGGAGGGACAGGAGCTGCGCTTGCTAGAGTTGCAGAATTTTGAAGCTGTCAAGCGGCACCGACTTCCTGGTCAGGACGGCGTATATCAGCTTCCGCTGGTGGTTCTGCTTTGTGAATTCACCCCGCCGTCGATTGCGCGGGGTCCTACTGTTCTAGAATGGCATGAGGTCTTGACTTTGTTCCACGAAATGGGTCATGCGATGCATTGTAAGTTGTTTTACCCCCCCAAAATTGCCTAAATTGACATTCCCGTCTGAAGCTATGATCGGGCGTACAGAATACCAAAATGTATCAGGCACCCGCTGTGCCACCGACTTCGTGGAGCTGCCGTCAATACTAATGGAACACTTCCTGAACTCACTGACCGTCCTATCACTATTCGACATGGAAGGAACCACCGCCGTCCGCCAGATAGGAAACCACCACGCCGATCCTTGCCACTCCATCGATACCTACTCTCAGATCCTCCTGGCTGCCGTGGACCAGATCTACCACTCCCCCATCGTGCATGAGCAGCACTTCAACTCCACGGCCGAGCTGGCGAACCTGCATAACGCGCGCGGGCTGATCCCACACGTACCTGGTACGTCGTTCCAGACGCAATTTGGGCACCTTTTCGGATATGGGGCGACGTATTACTCGTACCTGTTTGACCGCGCGATCGCCTCACGGGTATGGCAAAATGTCTTCTCCGACGACCCGCTCAACCGGGAAACGGGCGAGAAGTACAAGCGCGAAGTGCTGCGATATGGAGGTGGGAAGGATCCCTGGAAGATGGTCGGTACGTTGCTCGCTGCGCCCGAGTTGGAGAATGGGGACGCGGAGGCGATGCGGGAGGTTGGGAGATGGAAGATCGAGGATGAAGTTGGACTTGCCGGCAGGCATTGATAAATTATAAATTGCATTCGCCATCTTCAAGGAGTGGAACATAGACGATTAAGTATAGGATGATACATTTAAATTGTGGATGGACAGCAAGTAAAGCATTGCGACTATTGATAGCATATGTAAAGCATAGGTCATAGAATAATGAAGGTATAAAGATAATGCAATGGTATGGATGGTATGAGGGGAAGATGGTCATGATGTGACTATGGATACAGTAGAGCAAGCGATAAAATACACTTCTGACACGAAATCATTGAAAAATTATGGCCTGTGAGGCATCGCTGTCAGATCATGGGCGCCTTGAAAGGGAGAGGGAGCTTACGACGCAGCGAGTTCCATCTCTAACCTCAGAGCTTCTTCCTTCATCTTCTTGAGCTTCATCTCCTTCTCCGCCCTCGCCGCCTGAGCCTGCAAGCGGAGGTAATCGGGATCATGCACCAAGAACTCTGGACGTTTCTCAACATCAGACGAGAAGAACGCTGGAACACTGTGGGGGACGTCGGCACAAGACGCGTGATCTTGGGGGCCCATATTGAGGAAATCAGAGAATTCCAGTTGAAAATCGAAAGTGGACGTCATGGAAGGGTCAACAGCGGAAGCTGACTGCGGCGGAATGTGGAATGAATCTCCGAAGTTGTTCAAGAGATCGAGCCCCAGAGACGGCATCTGAGAGAAAGAAAAATCTTGTGCTACGGACGGAAGTGCAGATACGTTGTTGTCAGAATATAAGTATGCCAAAAGAACAAAAAAGTTCGCACCTTGTTCTGGGTAGCCAGTCGCCGAATCACTGGCTATAAAAGACTGCAGGTCGAAACTGAACTCGTCCAGCAACTCCAGGTTGGGCACCTGCAGTTCGGTCAATTTCGCTTCCACAGTTACTAGCTCGCACGTTTGTGGAGTGATTGGAGATGAACCTAGTGACGAATTGTAAGTTTTGTAGAGTGAGATATGACGTGGAAACGTACAACCAGCGGACTCAGCCTGCGCCTCGCATTCGAAGTCTGAAAAGTTGCCCAATTCGACATCAAAGCCGGAAGGACTAATTTCGCCCACTTTGGGAGGGGCTTGTAGGTCGAAATGTTGTTGGAACCAGCCGTCGAATGCTGAGGCGTCGAACAAGGCGCTCGATAGCGGTAAAGGATCGGAAACTGCGTGAAGACGAGGACCGACGGGCATATTGCGTGGACGTTTGGGTGCCCCTTGGCCATCAGATTCAGATAAACGACGCTTGCGGTTAGACCTAGCGGGGACGGCGAGCGATGCCGATACAGGGGCGGGATTAGGAGCTTCGAGGGGTTGTAACGCTTCATCCACTGAATAAGTGGGAGATGGTAGGCCGATGGGAAATGAAAGGGTTTTGGGAGATGAAGATGGAGTATCGAGTCTGTATCGGTAAGAGATTAGAAATAATCACTGGTTAGATGAATACAAACATACCTCGATCGCTTTGCGGGTCTGTCGACAGAGGGTTGGTGGCTGTCAGGATCAGCCGATGGGCTTCGACGCTTCCTGCTGGTGATCGAGATGGACTGAGGAACATGGGTATCGCCCTCATCGTTATAAGGAACGGGCGAAAGCCGCGTAGGTTCTGGAGATCGGTCGGGCGATGGATATGATGACTCTGCGTCCTTCTGCAGGTGCCACTGCCGTAGTTGTTCCGCCTTGGCCTCGGCCTTTGTCTGAGGCGTCAAAGTCTTAACTGCCATATCCAATTTGGCAGCCAAATCGCTTTCGAAGAACTTGTCCACGTAAAGGTCCTTCGCGCTCTTTTTAATGGCCATGAGCTCATATTCAATAGCAGGGTCTACTGGGCGTTTCGGGTCCTCCTCGACGAAGAACCGCGTGGCGGCATCAACGATCTCGACGCGCTTGTTGGCGAAAGACGATCTACGAAGCGCATTCCATCCGATACGTTTCCGAGCATCGATAAACCAGTTATCGACGTCTTTACGAACGTCTGTGACCTTGCGACCAGCAGCCGATTTTTGGGCAATGCTATCTCGGATACGTGTCGATGGATAGGGATTATGAAGATTGTCCAGAAGCCAGGTGTAGCACGATTTGATGTATTTGGAAACTGTGGTATCGGAGGTCGCAGAAGGTTCAGTGGGAGTTGCAGGAGTGTCAATGGTGCAAGTATCGTCGAGAAGAGATTCCATGAGCTTTTCGGCCAAAGCCTCCAAATCCATAAACGTTTGGAACGCCTTGGACACTCTGCCTGCTAAAGCGTATGCGATTGTTATGGTGGAAGTGCTGAGAGACTCAACGCCGATAGCGACCTTGAGGTCGTCGACGAGAGTAGTCCATCGACTACTGAAACAGTCAAGAGATGAGCGGTTGAGCTCCAACAACTCCTTCTCGATAGAGGATATTCGATGGAGGAATTGGGTATCGATGTCGTTGTCCATGGTGCGAGGGCATGAACCGTAGGCCTGCGAGCACTCTTTGATTCAAGTCTGTTTGGCGGTGTGGGTGGGACAATGGGTTGATGACCTTTATTCTTAGTGACACTTGTCGACACGTTGTCACACATGTCCTAGTCACGCCATCATCCCATTGTTCACCCGTTTTGGCAATCCCAGAATGACCACTCCTGACAGTGAGACGACCAATGGAACTTGGATTCCCTCATACCCCACACATGCATCGTTCGAAAGATTCCGTTCGCAGTATACTCGCAGGTGCCGCTCAACTCAGAGCGCCGTCGCGCTGTTCACCTCTCGATACTCCCCATAGCTCTGACTCTTGCTCCACGTCCAATGCTACTCCACCGCCCCGGATGCCAAACGCCTCGAGTATAACTTCTCAGCTTGTGGACATTGGCTTACCACCTGCGATCGCGCGACAAGTGTCTGATGCTTATGTTAAAACGACGCGCGAACTTCACGATGCTTCCCAATCCTCACTCAGGAATGCGCTTCAAAAGGCATCGATTAAAGGCAGCGTCAGACATACAGAGGCGCAGATGACAACAAAAGAATGGAGTACTGCTCTCACACAGCAAACCCATGCATGGGCGGAAGACAACATTTCCCGTGCCCGTGATGCTGTATTCTCTCTGGCCCAACGCGCAGTTGCAACGGCGAAATCAACCGAAGAGGAACCCACGAAAGAGATGAAACCCGTCTTTAACCATGTACGTGTATCCTCCTCTGAAAGACATCTTTTAATTTAATCTGTAATCAGGAATATACGCCTTTTTTAGAGAAATATTTTGAATATAACGCCTACCCTTCTGCAATCGACAGGACTGTTCTTGCAAGGAAATCCATGATGACGCCTCGGCAGATTGAAGTTTGGGTATGTCTTCAACTTAAATATGTTCCTGAAGTCTTCGCGTTTTGATGGTTATGGTATTGTGCTTAGTTCCAAAACCACCGCAATCGCGCAAGGAAAGACGGAAAGCCTCTCCGCAAATTGACTCTACGCCAACTCCCTTTCGAAATCTCTTTGAAATCTTTGGAGCGCAAAATGCCCTTCTTCACCATACCTGAGGATCAGAGGCAAGCTGCGAAGAAAACGGTACCTCCCAAGGAAGACTCCTCCAATGATGAAAACATGGTATGTAGCCATCTACTTTTCGTTGCTGTTATTCTTACATTTTGCACAGCCGACAACGTCAACACCTTCCTGGGACCCAACTGCTGCCGATGCCTTCAACCCCCCTAGACCATTTCATGCCTTCCCAACGGTGTATCCTCCTCGTTGTGACTATGATCCTTTCCCGACGAAAACCAGAACACACAACTTCCCCGAGCCCCTCTGGTACCGCAAGCCTGCCACCCCACCTTGCATTCCCAAAACTCCGATCGACTTTGATGAGTTAATCGGGGATTTCGAAACGAAACTTCATTTAAGAGTACCTGTATCCATGAAGCAGCGCTCGAAGCTAGCCGCGTCTTGGTGTGCTGGTAGAGCCACCGTTCTACCCCCCGCTCCTCATCCTGCCTTTGTGCCGTTGCCATTCGTACCCCCCTCAAGATATCTATCCACCCTCACCACCGTCCCCGCCTCATCTTCCCGCCTTCATCCATTCCGATCACCTAGTCCATTCTCTCAACCCAGCACACTCATCCTCCCTGACCACTCTAAGGACACTCCTACCCGTCGAAAGGTAGCTCGCCTTCCCAAACGCACTCCAAAGCACGCAAGCGTCGCTCACTATCGCGGAAGCCCTGCCGTTTCAGAAGCTTCTTCAGCACTGTCGCGATCATCATCCTCCGCCTCTCGCTCATCGTTGTCCGGCACATACCCGTCTTCGGAACGAAGACCTTCCTCATCCTCGAGTAGCTCGTCGACATCGTCAAGTGCCCCCGCAACACCTGAGCAGTCATACGCCACGTTGCCAGATGATGTTGGCTCATCTGCCTCCCCTTCAGGCATTGACTTCGAACGCTCGTGGGGCCTGTTCGCTGATCGCCTAGAATCTCTTTCTCCCAGAGAAGGAATACCATTGAAATCCTCAATGGTCGCTCCACCGAAGCAACCATTTACATTTGGCTTCGAGGTCCCAGCTGTTGGGCATTTGGGGTCTTGAAGCACGCCATCCTATGCCTCGCCATCATGCGCCTACTACAAGGAGTAGATAACCTATGGTCTGTTATGTCTATGATAGTGCATCTTGACATGCCTCACGCTGCTATCTTTTTTCTCTGCTCGCTATCTTTATTTTCGCGTCGCTTTGCTTATCGTTATCCAAGTCTGCATCCTCTTGCTACCATATTGATATCGCTTTTGATGATCATATATATCATCGCTGTTACGACAAATGTATCGATAGACACACTGTACTGGTAATACTCAGGTCCTAAATTCTATGGAAATAATAACTTTTCTCTTGTCGATGACTCGACTTTCTGATTGAATCTGTCGGCTACTTTGCTCAGAGTCCTCAAGAGACACCAGTCTGAGCCGGTCTTGTTGTACTTGATAACACGTCATGACAGCCTCCGCAAGACCTACCACAAGATATCGAAAGTAGCGACATCGACGTGATTGCACCGGACAACGCGGGCGTCAACGACAGATGAGTCGGAGATACATCATGTTCAAGGCTAATAGTAACATATACATGGGATTATAGCGACCTTCAAAGCAGTGCGTAAAGTGATAGTTATGATAGCAAGGGTATCAATGCAAGTTAACCTATAATGATATGCGAAAAAGAGATGTCGAGTGAACTATTTGATACAATGGATGTGTTTGAAATGATGGCGATGAGGCTAGGAATCATGTGGAAAGGGTTCAATTCAGGATCTGCAAAAGACCTCTCAGTTCGCCGATAAGGGCAAGAATCGTCAAGACGAGCTTACTATGACACAGCAATTTTCTGCTCCAGCTGGCGCATCTCCTCTCTCATTGCCGCAAGCCTTCGTTCCATGTCGGCCTTGTCCTCTGCCTGGGATTCCTGAGTGAGTGTGGGGTCGGCAAGAAGTCCACTCATTCCTACCATCAGAGATGGGTCTTGGGCTAAGACGTCCTGCCCAAAGGCTTTCGAATTGTTGAGGGAACCGAAGAGGTCGTCGGCTTGCATGAATGGTGGGAAGTTCCAGTCTATATCCAATATGGGGTTCATAGACAGCGAATGGGGCGCATCACCGCTGAAGTGGGTATCATATGAGTCCACAAAAGGGACAGTTGGAAAATTTGTGATTGTGGAGAAATCCAAAACGGGTGGTTGCGAAAAGTTTTGTGGCTGGTTCACGAGATCTAGGATAATAATGTTGTCAATGGTGGAACGTATATATCCCGGCCGATTTGACGTACTTTGCCCCGAAAACACTGTCTCGGGCTCCTCATCGTCCAGGAACAATTCATTAATGTCATAGGTGTTTGTCGATATCTCCAATGATTCTGCGGCGAAAGAAAACTCATCAGCCACTAGAGGAGGAATGGCGTTGTCCAGATCGCAAGGTCCTCCAGCCAACGATCCGTATGGTGTGGAAGGGGTTTCCACTTCCACAATGGGGTAGTTGAAGACCTGAACATCTAGAGGCTCAGAGGTGTCAAGCTCATCAATGACTACGGGATTGGGAATCCCAAAATGTGCGTTGAACCAGTGGTCCATGCTCGATGCCCCGATATGTACATTAGACATCAGCAGAGGGGCTGAGACCGCCTGCAATCGGGGTCCACAAGGGAAGTTACGAGGTCGTTTAGGAGCACCTTGGACATCGGCGTCAGAAAGGCGTCGTTTCCTACTAATAGTAGGGAGCGGAGTTAAGTCCAGCGCAAGAGTCGGAGATATACTTCTTCGGAGGGGCTCATGGGGGGAGGGGGTGGGTGACGGGAGACCAGTAGGCAGCGAAGTGGCTTCGAGCCTATTTGAGATAATCAGCAAACATAGAGGTAGCATCGTTGAGGGCACTTGCCTAGCGCGTTTGCCTGGTCGATCGGCAGAATTGTCTTCGTCCCCATTGGGAGAGATACTGCGACGTTTCCGCCCAGCAATCGCTTCTGGTTGCATGGTAGAGAGGTCTTCATCTTCTTCTAAAGGCGCCAGCGCAACCGCCTCTGGTGAACGACCAGGGGAGCGCTGTGGTGACGGATAGGATGACGCCGCCAGGGCATCTTCTTCTCCTTTTCGCGCTTCCAGTCGCAACCGCTCTGTCTCTTCGCGTGCTTGTGCCCTCGTCACGGGTGTCAGATCCTTTACAGCAACGTCCAACTTCGTCGCGAGCGTACTCTCGACGAATCGATCCGCGTAAAGGTCCCTCGCCCGCTTCTGGAGCGCTGCAAATTCTAACTCCACGGTCGGGTCCACTGGCCGCTTTTCATCTTCTCGCACAAAGAAGCGTGTGGCTGCGTCCACTATGTCAGCGCGTTTGGAGAAGTGCTGTTTACGGAGTTTGTTCCAGCCAATCCGTTTTCGCGTGTCGATAAACCAGGTATCGACATGCTTAGTATCGATACCTTTGGTATCGAAGTTCTTGCTGACAGAGCTGGATTCCACGGCTATGGAAATGCGAGTCTCTTTCGATGGGTATGGGTTGTGTAAATTTTTGAGCAGCCATCGGTAGGCAGGTTCGATATATGGGGGGCAAGAGGAGTGGGTGGCGCTGTTTAATGACTCTGACTGGGTTGTGGGATCTTCATCTACACGGTAAGGTAGCTGGACTTGAGCAGCGTCCGGAGAATCTTCCATGCCGATTTGAGCGAAGACCTCTTCCAAGTCGTTTTGTATGGCATCTGAACTAGCTTTGAAATCGATGAGACAGCTTGTTAAGACCGCAACCCGCGAGGATACGGTATTGGCCAAAAGAAGCGTTTCGTCTTTGATGCTGGCCATGCGCACGCCATCCTCAATATCCTGGAGGAGGGCAAACCACTGATCGTGGAAGATGGCAAGGGCTGGAACTCCTTGACTGGAGGCAAGTAGGAATCTCTCTTCGACGGAAGACAGTCGCTCGTCGATGGATGGGTCCATAGGTCTAGTGGGAGAGTGGGAGTATGAGTGGATGTTCGTCTCAGCCGTGCTCTCACAAGTCAAGTGCCAATGCGATGGGCATTGTGCTTACATAAGCGAGTCTTCCTGCATTGTTCGCCTGTTTAGGCTTTGGTAGTTGGGACAAAGCAGCGCTCGTTCAATGCTAGTGAGAGCTACCCTCAGTTTTCTCCTCCATGCATCATCTGAAGGGATCCTTTCACGGACTACCCACTAGCTTCAGTCAACACATGCCGTCGTCTGGTACTGTAACCCCTGCTATCTCAAACACCCTCCCCGACTCTGCTCTTCTGCTCCCCCAGATCACAACTATCGCTCCTCAGCTCGAGAAAATCGGCTTGTCACCTATTATCGCACGACAGGCATCTGAGACATATCTAAAGACGGCACACGGTCTACGCGACGTTTGTGAGACTTCATTCAGAAATGCATTTCGAAAAGCATCAGCGGCAGGACGTATTACTCAAAAAGGAGTGCTAACGATGACCGCAGCATGGCATACGGCGTATATGCAGCAGACGCATGCATGGGCAGAAGATGCCTTCGCCTGTGCCCGTGATGCTGTTGCGAAGGTGGAATCAGTGGCCGCTAGGCCACACGCAAAGGGAAACAAACCGACGTTTAATCACGTACGCATTTCTCTGCCATCAAAATGACAGTCCATTGATTTTTTTTCTAGGAATATACACCCCTCTTAGAGAAATATTTCGAACACAACGCGTACCCTTCTGCGCGCGACAGGTCTGTTTTGGCAAGAAAATCCATGATGACCCCCCGCCAGATTGAAGTTTGGGTATGTCCCAGCTTTCACCATATGTATCGCGGCGTTCTGACACTTTTTTCCTTGCCATCAGTTTCAAAACCACCGCAACCGCGCAAGAAAGGATGGCAAGCCACTCAGGAGGTTGACCGAGGACCCACTCCCTCTCGAAATCTCTCTAAAATCTCTAAAACAAAAAATGTCGTTCTTCACTGTCCCCAAACATGAACGGAGGTCTATCAATCTAGAGCCCGACAAAGACGATTTTTCGGATGTGGAAGACACGGTATGTCAACCCGCATGTTTGTCGACGGTCTTACTAATTGCCGCTTGAAGCAATCGACGCCAGCACGATCCTGGGGTCCCACAGCTCCCAATCTCCTGAACCCCCCTCGGCCCCTCCATGCTTTTCCAAGCTTGTATCCCCCTCGCTTTGATTATGATCCTTTCCCATGCAAGGAGGGCACTTTCAAGTTCCCTCCACCTGTATGGTTTCGCAAACCTGCTACAACGCATCGCGCCGTCAAGATACCGATAGACATGGACGATTTCATTGCAGATTTCAACACTAAACTTCATATGAGGGCACCTGTTTCCATGACACGACACTCAAGTTCAGCTCGGTCCTGGTGTGACTCAAGGGTCACAGTTCTACCTTCTGCTCCTCATCCTGCTTTGGTCCGATCTATCAAACCCCTTCCCTCACTGTATACGTCGCGTCTCCCCACCGTTCCTGCATCTTCTTCTCGCCTTCACCCTTTCCGTTCTCCCAGCCCTTCCTCCCAGCCCACCACCCTCGTACCGCCTCACCCGTCCAACAATACCCCCATGCGCCGAAAGGTTGCTCCTCTTCCCAAACGCACTCCCAAGAACGTGAGCATCGCTCATCGTCGTGGCAGTCCAGCCAATTCAGATGCTTCTCCGGCACCTTCCCGGTCTTCATCGTCGAGCTCCCGCACGCCGTCCTTCGGCTCTGACGCATCGTCCGATCAAAGACCATCCTCATCCTCGGGCAGCTCAAACTCGTCATCTAGCACCCCTGCAACGCCTGAGATGCCATACGCTTCGTTATCAGGGGACTCTCCCTCTGTGTCAGTATCTGGTCTTGACTTCGAGAACATGCATAGCCTGTTTGGCGATCGATCGCTTTCACCTGTGGATGGGACACCCTTCAGCTTTTCTATAACTGCTGAACCGAAGCAGCCATCTATTTTTGACATCGTGGTTGCATCTGCTGGACATACAGAATCTCGGAACTTCCCTCTGCGTGCGCTACAATGATACACTATCCACCTTCTTCGACCTATGGCAAAATACCCTTGTCTATGATAGTGCATCTTGACATGAATCCCACCACAATATCTTTATCTTTATTTATTCTCGCATTCCCGTTGTCTGCTCGCTCCTGCTATCATCCTGCTCTTCTTGCTTTCCATATATCTCATCGCTCTCAACCATATACCGTATCAATATGCATGGCTTGTACTAGCAACAATTTCACTTAGTTGAAATGCCACAAATCCGATCCGAGTTGCGCGATGTGAACAAGATCCACATCAGATACTGGTATTGTACATGTCCGTTTATAACTTTCTATGCTTATCACGCGAAGTGTGTGGCCTACGTGCAGCAGTGTCAGTTCACGATGCTCTGACATCACGGAATACAGGAACTCACAAGGCTCATCAACCCGCCCACTCCACCAGAGCTGCTACCAGCGGTTCCTCCACTGAACTTCGACTGTACCAACAACTTCATGACAGTCATCGCAGCACCATTGACAGCATCCTGTTTATTGCCCGACGCAGCTCCTCCAGACTTGTCGAACAACTTCGTCGCCTCCGCCATCGCCATGCTGATGAGATGGGTCTGGGAGCCGCTGCCGCCGCTCTTGCCTCCGGAGGTGAATTGCTTGAGGATCTGGGGTATGGTCGTGCTAAGCGCTAGTATCTACGACGTATATAATTGACGATGTACCTGTAAAGCAGCTGCACTGCCCATAGAGCTGGCACTCAGCGCAGAGGCATTTCCCTCGGCATAGGCCTTCTCATGAGCCTTGGTTACATGTTCTTCGTCGAGAGGCTGTTCATGCTCGTTCTGCGGGGACAGGTCTTGATTCGTGGCGCTTGAATTGCCGCTGAGGTGGGGCTCACCTTGTTGTCCCCAAGGAAGCTGAGGGCGGTTTCAAACAGGCCGCGCTCTCCTGTTTCTTGCTCTGCTGACGACACTACCTCGGCGTGGTTTACTGCAGCCATGTTAGATCAGAACTTTAAACTCGCTCCAGGCATTCATGCTTACTATTGGGTCCCCCGCGTCCAGATTGCTGTGCAATATTATCGGGGGAGTTGAGATGCTGGCCGCCAGTCTTGTTGACGTCAGCTTTAGAATGGGAGGAACTCTCAGCGATATGGTTATCGTCGGAGAGATTGATCGATCTTACATTGGGACTCGTTGTATGCTTCATAGCCCTTCTTTGCGAACTTCATAAAGTCATCCTACAGGATTTCAGTCAACATCTTGTAGTCCGAGAGTGGCCGGGATGTACCATGACGCAGGTATATGTTGTCTACTGGTGAGAGTGAGGACTCAGAAGAGATTGGTACTGATCACTAGCATCACCTACATTACCTTTTCTAGAGATGACATCATCACACAAGTGCCACTGTAACATCGCCACCAGGAAGCGACGACCTTGCATATTCACAAATTATAAAATACAATAGTGTAAATGCGGTGGGTATGTATATATAAGCACGGGGATGGAGTACGGGGTTACGCGACCTTCGATCCGACGTTCGTACCCGTAGTTGTCGTCGTCGAAGGATATGGTGTGCCGACAGTATGTGGGCCATTCTCGAGAGGGGCGCTTGTAGCTGGTATACCGGTTGACGATGCAGGCGTTACTTGCGCACCCTGTGTACCGGCCGTTCCTAGAACGTTCTGCGTAGCCCCCTTGATGGTCTCGACGTGGGGCTTTGCGACCTCCTTCACGGTCTCAATGTGGGGTTTGGAGGCTTCCTGTGCCGATGCGAGGTACTGCTTTGTGTTTCCGACTACCGTGGCCGCGGTATTCTGGAGCGTGTCGGCAATGCCGCTCGCCGGTTGGGCGAGGCTGGACGTTTGTCCGCCGACACTGGTAGGCAAATAAGACTAGAAAGAACGAGTAAGGATACGCCCATGAGTACCAATAGCAGCTGTGAGCATACCTGAGCTTTAGAGATCGCGTTCGCGGCTAACGCCTTCGCCTGGTCTACATATCCAGCGCCTGCTGCCTTGGCAGCATCAACATCCTGATGGCCTTCAGCGACCGCCTCGTTCGTCTTCGCCTTTACTTCCGTTTGCAGCTGGTCGACGGCAGAAGGTGGCGTACCCGTCAGAGCTGGACCTTTCGACTGACAAAGCGACGATCAGAGTATTTCCAAGGGTGTGATTGGGCGAAGCTTACTTTGGCCGCGTCTGCTGCTTCATGAGCAACTTCGTGTGCGTGCTCTGCGTTCGCCTCCACTTCGCGAGCCTCTGCAGGGGTGGGTGCCTCGATCTGCGCCTCAGCAGCTGTGGTCTCAAGCTCGACGCGTCTATCAAGTATGTCAGCGAACATTAGAGGAGGATGAGACAAAGAGATGCATACTCTTTGCCTTCAGGCTCGGGAACGTTGAAAATATGACCGGTGTTCGTTGTTGACATTGTAGTAGGGCTGATAGTGATTGCTTTCTGGTGTAGAATGGTTTCGAGGATCCCATTTATACGTCTTCCATTTGGAGCACTGGTCAATATATGACATCACTATCCAGATAAGATGACGACATTGATTGATTGCAAATTACATCGTCGATGCGGCTGTTCTTACATCGGAGTCAGGACACGGCGAAGCTTCTTGGAGAGCTCGAATGAAAGTCACAGCGACGAGTATAATGAACTGTCGAGCAGAAGGCGATTGTAGTACCTAGCGGTTTTGAAAAAGTAAGGAATGATCATCATGTTCACGAGGGTATCTACAAGGGATGAACGAAAAGTAATATGCGAGATAATGCGATAAAAAACATACACACATGTGAGGGGCGGGCCAGTGGCGGCTGATCAATGGTTCTCGTCTTCCCAAGATCCCATCTTCAAGAATCGCGCCAGAACTTCTTCAGAACCACGTTTGAAGAGCTCAACACCGCGCGCGGGGTCCCACACGCGCCCGCCCTTCCGCTGTGGAGAGGGGATGGGCTGGCCGTCCGACGGGGAAACCGGACCTATCGAAGATGCGGGGGAGCCGAGCGACGAGTCGTTCGATGGTTGGCGGGTGACGGCAGGCGCAATATGATTCGCAGGGGAGTGAGGAGAGCGAATCGGAGATTTCAGCGGTGGTGTATTGATCTTCAAGGGGCGAGAAGCTTGAGGGGAAGGGGACGATGCGAGAGGGGATCGAATGTGGGTGGATAGCGACGGTGACTGTGGACTGGACTTCGATAAACGGCGTTGCGGTCCTGAGCTGGGGAAAGGAACTGCCGATGCCTCAGATACGTCTCGTCCATTTCCAGAATCATGTACTGTGACTGAGGGGGACACGTTCGGGCGGCCAGAGGGGGTCCAATGTCGTTTATTTGACAGTGTGGGTTTACTCTCTGCCTCAGGGGGGGCCTCACTCTGAGGCTTGACGGGTGGGGTGACGGGTGTGATCGTCTGGACACCCTGTGCCCGCATTTCCCGGGGGATGGTTTGGACACCAAAATCCCTGTACCGCGCCCTGATCTCAGCGATAGTGCGAGCCGCCGAGCCTCGTCTGGAGCGCTGCAAGGCTTTGGCAGACCTGGGCATATTGTCATCATCCCATGCAGCATTGCCCGCCACTGGCTCTTCAGCACTTTCGTCCCCCTCATCTTCAACATCTCCGTCTCGACTGCTTGCCTCCGCCTTCTCATCCCAGCTGGTGCTCCTCCGTCGGTCCCAATGGTCATCAAACGCCGGCGCCAGCGGCTGGGGGGGAGGAGGCCGCGCAAGCTTTGATGCATATCTTTTTATACTAGGAATCGTGTCCCATGCGTTCGGATAAGTGAAGGAGGACGGTAAACCGTATAACGGGGACAAAACTGGTGGAGGGAGAGATGATTTCGTTTCTGGAGTGGTAGGAACCTCCGAAGAAGAGGTCTGGCTTGTCTGGCTTTCAGGGCTCAAAAATAAAGAAGGTTTGGGAGAATCTGCAACGGGAAAGACGCGTCCTGGGAGATGGCGAGGTTTTTCTTCCCAAGGGAAGACGTGTTTGATCTTGGTATGATCTGGGCCGGGAGTAGCGCCGTGCTGGTCCTCGCCTGTGACATTTCGATAGTGGCCTTGCCTAACTAAAGACTCGGGAATTTCAGGACGAGGCAAAGGTTCAAATAGAGCTCCAGAATCAGGGACTGGAGTGTGAGGGATGTTGGGGGTGTGAGGCTGCTGAGTTATCTTGGGAGGAGATGGGTCCCAAGCGTTTGGGAAATATGTGCTAGAAGGGAAAGCGGAAGAAAGAGGAGTTTCAGTGGGTGGCGGCTCGACAGCAGGATTCCATAAAAGCATGGTGGGGGACCGAGATCGAGGTGGATCCTTGCGGTGTTCAGCTCGATGCTCAGCCTGAGGAGGCTGGTCTTGGGGTGGCGAGGGAGCTGGCTGCTTCTCATCGTGAGGTAACGTAGGCTTAGATGGACTTTCGGGCTCAGAAGGGGGCTGAAATGGTTGCAAATCATAGCCTGCAGGAGGTGTTACTGGAGGAAGGGGAATTGGATGTGGATGCGGGCTTGGAGGCACTTCGCTTGGTTCAGGAGTCGACAGCATGCGCCACTGGGGTGAAGAAACACCTGGAAGACTGCCGTGACGCGCCGTCGGCGTACGTAGGTCCTCTTCGTTGGATACCTCTAGTACCTCTGGTCTATTCTTCTCCTTTGCGACCTCTTTGCCGCGAGGCCCTTCTTCCGTTGCAGGTTCTTCCACTGTCGACGATAGGACTTTGAGACGCATCAAGTCTACTCGACCTCCAAGTGGCAGACTTTGATATTGGCCTTCCGGGCCTTTATCATCACTAGGCTTATCGTCGTACGGAGTACGAGCCGCAGCATTCATGCCCTCGACGGCTAACCGTTTGAGATCTTCCAAGTTAAGAATATCCTCTGCTGGACTAGACGCTGCAGGCACACGCCTCTCGTTCCAAGCGGATTCGTATCGCTTCATCTCAAACCGTGGTTGCTGTGAGAGAGCTTGGGACCGGTAGTGCTTGTCATAGACAGCATACCACCGGTCCACGAGAGAGTTATAGTCGTATGCTTGTTGACGGGAGTCCGAAGGTGGGATAGACTGGCTAGAGAAAGGGGTACGGTAGGAAAGAGCGCTCCACGGTTTGTTGGGACCGATAAAGTGGATGGCAGATATCTGCGAGCCAAATCGCTCATATGCAGGCGCATATCTAGGGAGGGCAAGTTGAGTCTACATGTCAAGGAGAGAGAATCGCAAAACCTCACGTGTATGCGGCTGTTGGGGTGGTATTGTACGTGAAGCTAAGTCTGTTCCAGTTCCCTCCTCGCCACTCGTTGAGAATGCCTTGATCACCGCCGTCCCAAGAACCTTTCGATTCCAGAAGCTCGGTGAGCTCGTTGAATTTGTCTTCACCGGGAGACAAAACCATCACTCCAGAATTGAATATATCCGGCCATCCGACGTCGGGTGATGCGGAGAATTCATAAGGTAACGTGAACAAGTGTGAAAGTGGGCGAATGGGAAGAATGTCGGCATCAAGGAAGATGACTTTGGAGAATTGGGTGAGCCGGAATACGTGTAGTTTCGTAAGGACAGTGTTGAGATCAAGACGACCTATAACGATAGTTAGCCTCGCATGTAGAAGGGCGAATAATGCATAGATGGTGATGGGAAATGTATGAGTTATTTCGATATTTCGGAAGTTGTACGCGTCTAGAACATGTCGGAGCGACTCCGAAAGCATCTGACTCATGGTAAGGCGGGATTGATGCGGCCATATAGCCAGCAATCGCGTTGGGAGATAATAAAGGGCTAGGTTGAGTTTGGAGCGAGGCACTCACCAAGTAGCGCTAGACCCCTTTCATCCTCCTGTGTAATCACCTCAACACCAATGACAACATCAAAAGCTCTCCGGAGGAGCTTGATAGTAGACACGTCGACAGTCTCCGGAGTGACCAAGCATACGGACTGATATTCAACCTCTGGCGGGACGACGGGACGCGGATGGACATCCTTGAGGGCTCCGGCAAGAGTAAGAGCGCCGGGCAGGTATGAATCTGAAGAAACTAGAGTTACGAAGGCATAGGGAGCGGCCATGAGACCATGGAGACCGTAGTGGGAGACTGCAGTGCTGGGCAAAGCACTGGATGAAATTCTAAACTTCTTTCTCAGAAGTAGTTACGTAACAAACAAGTCATAGAAACTCTGATAACAACTCTCATGAGCTTCAGGAACAGATTACATTCCCTGGATGGGTCGAATTCCTCGGCAAGAGTGTGGTTCGTTGTGCACGTCAGCGATAACATATATTACCGTTGGCTGGAGCTGCCTCGATTGAATTGACAGTACATAGAAATCGTGTGTATGATAACTCCCGAGCAGATAGCCGAAAAGCAAGGAATGACTAGCCGTGACGACGTCACAGAATTTCTTTGGATGGCCCCATGTCATTGCAAGCCAACTGAGCACGGCCAGACCGCACACTAGATGGCCTGCCGTCTGTCCCAGCTGCCCTTGGGCCTCCGCTCGTCCTTGTTCCCCGCACGGGCGCCGCATTTGTTTACGACGAGACACGCTTCAATCTGGACTCGCCATCCTTCCTTTTCTTATTCTCGCTGGTCTACCCACCGAAAAGCACTCTGGCTTATCCCCTTGGCAGGTGGTCTAACTCTCTACTTTGCTCCGCGGCCAAAGTCCCTCTTTCCAACCATCTTCTCTTCCCCCACCCTAATTCCATGTCCAAGTCCATGTCCCAATCCTTCTGCTGGAAAGACAGCCATTAACCCCACTATTTTCTCGCCGTCCGAGTCTGACCGCTCCATTACGGCACGGATACGCGTCTTCCTCCGCGACAACGTTTGGGAACCCATACTCACAGCCAAACGCTTCATCTACCTTTTCGCCCTCTTTATTCCCGTCATAATATGCAGTCCTATGCTCCTTGTCGGAGAACCGCAGAAGAAGTATCGAGGTGATAGGTGGGGTGCGGTATGGTGGTATGAGTTGCTCGTTAGCAAAATGGAAGCCGCTGGGCCGACGTTTATCAAGGTGCGTTTATGTGAATAGTCTTAATTCTGTGCTCTAATTAGCGTGCACAGTTGGCACAGTGGGCAGCGTCGCGTGCAGACTTGTTCCCTTCGCAATTCTGTGAAAAGCTCGGGGCCCTGCACTCTCATGGAACCCCGCATTCTATACAACACACCAAGAAGGTCATAGAGAGGGTCTTCCAGCGCCCTTTTGAAGAGGTTTTCGAGGAGTTCGATGAAAAACCAATAGGCACCGGAGCCATCGCCCAGGTGTGTTTTCCCATGTCTTTCCCAATGACCTTGCTGAAGATTTGTGCAGGTATACCGTGCAACCCTGAAACACGACCTTATACCACCCTCGTATCTTGGTCCTCGCCGGTCACGAAAGACACCAGCAGCAGCCATTGGACCAACTCTTCTCAACGACCCTCCACCATCCGTCCCCACTGCCTCCGTCGCCATCAAAATTCTGCACCCCAATGTACAGAAGACCATATCCCGCGATCTTTCGATCATGTCTTTCTTCGCTCACATTATCTCGATCCTTCCCGGAATGCAATGGTTGTCCTTGCCGGAGGAGGTGCAAGTATTTGGAGCGATGATGTTCCAACAGCTTGATCTGAGGCATGAGGCTGAGAATCTATTGACATTTGAACACAACTTTTCACATAGAAAGCTTCCAGTCACGTTCCCCAGACCTCTTCAGGTATGGTCTACACGGGATATCTTGGTGGAGGAGTATGAGAACGCCCTGCCGCTGGAGGCATTTCTCAGAAATGGTGGTGGGCCCTACGATGACCAGCTAGCAACCGTTGGCTTAGACGCTTTCCTGGTGAGCATATTTCTTCTAGTCTCCTACTCAATGTTCACTTCCCGTCCTAAATAGAACATGCTTCTCCTCGACAACTTTGTCCACTCTGACCTGCATCCCGGCAACATTCTCGTTAAATTTACCAAACCCCCCTCCACAAAACTGCTACTCAAGAACCTGTACCATACCCTATTTTCTAGTAAAGATGAAACTCAGCCAGCTCTCCCACCCGATGACTGCGACTCGAATGAAATCGTATCTCACCTCCGCGCCCTCATCCCTTTCCCTGATGCATGGCGTTCGGAACTTTCCTTTCTTCATGAAGCCGGCTACATTCCCGAAATCGTGTTTATTGACGCCGGTCTCGTAACAACTCTCGACGCAAGAAACCGGCAAAACTTCCTTGACCTCTTCCGCGCAGTAGCAGAATTCGACGGATACCGCACTGGCCAGCTCATGATCGAGCGCTCTCGCGCCCCCGAACTCGCTATCGATAAGGAGACCTTCGCCCTCAAGATGCAGCACCTCGTCCTCAGCGTAAAGCGGAAGACATTCTCACTGGGCCAGATCAAGATCTCCGACCTCTTGACGGAGGTATTGAAGGCGGTGCGGGAGCACCACGTCAAGATGGAGGGCGACTTCATCAATACGGTGATTTCAATCTTGCTGCTGGAGGGCATCGGGCGGCAGCTGGATCCGGACCTGGATCTGTTTGCGAGTGCGTTGCCGATTCTGCGGCAACTGGGTGGACAGATGGCTACGAGGGAGTCCATGAACAAGAATCTGCCTTCGAGCAATCTGGGGGCTCTGCTGAAGGTATGTACTGCCCTTTGACAAAATGGCGGTATACTGATGATTTACTTGTCTAGGTATGGGTTTGGGTCGAAGCGCGCTCGTTTATTTCGTCGGCTGTCGTGAACGCCGATGATATGGTCAAATATGACTTGTGAGCCCTTTTTTCGTCATCCTAGGCCTGTATGATGTCAAACTCAATATTACCATAGACTCTGCCCTGCAATATGAACTTATCCTCCCAAAAAACCGCTGTTCCCAGTGTCCTTAGGGTGTTCCCTGTCCGAGGACACAGCACCGAACCTGACTGCTACCATATAGCCCCTTTATCTGGGATTCGCCCATTGTAGACTTACGTTGCATTTCGCCCATCTTCTGTACTTGGGCAGTTGGTTCAGGCTGAGTTGTGCACGCAACTTCGTCTCTAGAATAATAGATCGGATAGATAACGTGCATGACACTCAAATATAGATTTCAACGAGGCCACGGGCCGGTTTCCATCTCAGTCTTCAGATCTCATACAACTCGCACCTTGCGCGACCACTTACAAGAGCCCGAGCACAGAACATGACGTGAAGATGTCGGAAACACCGCTCACTTTCAATCGTAGATCCCTAAGTTCCTTTCCGTAATGGTTATTGACAACATCGTATAGAGACTGTCAAAGGGATCGCCGAATTCCGTAGGTGCTCATACCGACCAACGACAGGAATCCTGTATAACTGATAATTGGACCAGTTGAGGTTGCTATCCACACCATCCTCTTTGTGCGGCAGATTTACCCCGCGGACCTCTTCGTTCGTCGCAAGAAATATGATACGCCCGTCTTCCAATCGCGTCATCCTGCTCTCAATGAGTATATTTCCGGGGCCGTGAAGGCTATTGGCGAAGAGCTCATCATGGTGCGCAATCTGGTTTATAGATTCGCCTGAAGGTAACGAAAGCACAGGGAAATGTGGATAAAGTCGTAGTGGTCATCAAGGATAAGGAACAGGTAGCGCTAGAGCGTTTCATATTCTCTATAGAAAATATGGTCCAAGTCGAGGCGTTCAATAAAGATACGAGGTGAGTTTGTCTTGGGGACAGGAATTAAATAAATTCACCCACTGGCTCGCAGCATCGAGGAAGCCATGTCCTCCCGTTCCTTGGGGCAGTATTTCAGGTCTTTCCTCGTCAAACTCACAATGGCCGAGTCCATGCTTGGACCAATTGAACTCGATGGCGATCTTTCGTTTGCCATCGTCCTGGAGCTCAAAGACAATGCGGTTCCCTCTGCCCCCCGGCCCACAGTATGTCCTGAGCTCCTCATCTTATCACATAGCTCTCAGTTCTTTCGAGGAACCTGCTCCATGGATACCGGCAAATGCACAGGATACAACTCCAGGCGCATCTGAAGACGCTGAACTGCAAATGATTCGAGCAGTCAACACAGGGATCATCAATGTGAGTCGTCTTAGATATCGCATTGCATCTTTCATTGAGATAGCGGGAAACACAAGCTGTCTCTCGCTGTCCAGGAGTCGGGAGTCAAGGTGCAACGCGAAAGGGCCGCGATGAAAGCAAAGAAGGCGGCAGCAGCAGCAGCAGCTAAAGCCGCAGAGGCGGCGGAACCAACGAAACCACAACCGTAAATTACAAAGAATTAAAACATGATCTGCAAATGCTAAACGTCCACGCGTATACGCTGAATGACGGGTATGATTCTTTCCCACTCCTCCATCGCCTGAGGTTGGGCATGTTTGTTAGTTCCTGCTCATCTGAAAATTCACGGGCATATACGTACTGTCTTGTAGAATTCGATTTGTCCATCGGCAAGATTACCCAGCATCTCCTTCATCTCTGCTTCCTTCGCAAACTGGAAGACAGCTTGCTCGCGAAGTGTTTCGTCACTGAATGCGTCCGAGGTTTCATGTGCAGTCGTTACAGCATCTTGAAGCTATGGCCAACGTCAGATTGTCGAGAGTGAGCGGATGCACGATTTGGATGTAGTCTGTACCTCTTTGATCTTGATGTCCAGTTTTCGCATCTTCTCGACCCGACTCCGGTCATCATCAGCTCCGCGTATTGCGTCGACGCGGTCTTTCAGGTAGGCACCCAGGCCTAGACCAGTACTACCAGCGTGGCCGCTGATGACTGCAGCCAGACGATCTCGCTCGGCAGTGACGCCAGATAGGTAGTCCGAGAGTTCCTCAAAATCGAGTTGTTTCTGATCCCTCAGTTTGAGTACAGCACGGTTTGCATGCGAATAGCTCAGTAGAGAGTGTAGGTGAAGAAGCATGGGATCGGTGGTTGTTTGTGTCTAGAGATGCAATTAAGAGGTCTTAACCACTCGCAAAATATGGGAAACATACCGTATGTCGTAAAAGGGCAGAAAACTCCAACAAGGTATTTGAGAAATGGTTCAGCTGGTCGGTGATACCTGATTCTAGGAATCCTAGACCCTGGACAGCGACTGCCAGATCGTGGTAATCCGCCGTAAGGTCTTCACCGGATTCCGGGTTGCCGTCTCATTTAGCCTCAGACATTCGACTGCAGGATTAGGAAGGGCACAAGTGAGCAAACTCACCGCTTGATCTGCTCCTGACACGGCTGTAAAGTCGCTCAGATACGGTTAGACCCTCCTCAAACTTGTCAACGCCTTCACGCATATCCAAGAACCGTTCATCGGGCTTTCTGACACGTGCGAAGGCATTTAGAAGGGTATCTGATATGTTGTCAATGATACCGGGCGATGGCTCAGGTCCCGGGGGGTGGGCAATATGCTGGTGCATATGGACGTGCTGAATAAAAGCAGATTTGAGCATTTCATGAGAAGAGACCAAGAAAGGATTATCACACCCATTCTGTAGACTCGAAGAAGGCGCGGACAAGAGTACTCCTTTGTAGAGTCGGGTGCCGGGATACCCGTTGCAGAAATCGATGGAGACTACACCACGGAAGCGTTTTAGGCAAAATAAGCTTTAAATAGTGACCTTGCTCACTCGAGTCTTCTCCTTTCCATGAACTCCGGGCTGAAGCGATCACCCGTGATATATTCTGGCTCGTCATAATCTCAGTATTCAGGTTGACATGGGATGTATATCATGCACAAACCCAAACGATGCTTTTCTGGTAAGGGAGGTACAACGCATGCTGGAAAGTCTCGAACAAGATTATCTCTCAAAAACACGAAATCTTGGAAGCGACGGCGAGAGGATGGACCGGGAGTGGAGAAGATGGGCAGGTTTGTCTTGGGTGGGGTTTAGGCAAGACACTGGAGGTTGAAGAAAGGGATACATACCCTGGCCTGCACCAGGTACGAGACATAAGCGTCTTTGGTCTCTGCGAGCTCCTTCACGGGGTCCTTAACAGCAGTGATGAGGTAGCCTTCCCACTTCGGATCGTGAGGCCCTTCGTCGGGGTCGGTCGTGCTTTGTCTGAAACCAGGACCAGAATGTTGACCATTATCTGTTTCATACACGGGGGCAGCAGCTTCGGACTCCCAGGTTACGCTGTCGAACACGTCCTCGTCGTCGCCGAGCATAGTGGTCAGGCTGTCCCAATGACGGTGCTTATGATTCTTGATGAATTACATAACAGCTAATGACTGCGGGAGACCCTTCTGAAATGAACACGTCCAAATAGAAAGGCAACTTAGACTCTCGGCCACCATGGTCACCGCCGCAAGTGCTGGCCGTACACTGAAACTTGTATTACTCTCCTTTCTCTTCGTGCTTTCGTCTCTCGCATATGAAGTCCCTATTCTTGATACAGGCAAGGATATTGCCTCCGCGTGAAGCCACGTGCTTACTTTCGCTGTTAGATTATTCACCTCAAATATGCAGCGGGATGTGGGGAAGCAAATCAACATTCATTAACGGTATATCTCGTGGCGAACACTTCGAATTTCAGTCTCTGACGCGTTCGCGAAGTCACCTTCGATGCCACATCCCAAGGGCAGGTTGCAATGGTAATCTATGAGTGGGCAGATGCGAAGTACCTTGGGAAGTCAACAGATCCCACAGACGACTACTTGCCAGTGAGTTGGACCAAATGCTTACGAGCTCTGCCCTCATACTTGAAATGCTACGGTAACAGAAAACGTATGTCTGCACCGCCCGTGCAGTCGCAGAAGGGACATGCACCAGGGAGCAACTCGGTCGATTCATCCTTGACTTACCTAGCGGGAAGCTAGTGAACGAAACAAGCTTTTGGTCCGCAAGGGTCGAACTTCCAGCTAACAAAAGCTCCAGAAATGATGCAAGTACTACTGGGCTTTGGGACAACCCAGATGGTAACCCAACTCCTCCTCCAAGTAACTACACCTCTCCATGGCGGCGACGATCAGTGTCTTCTTATTCGTCATCAGTTTCTTCTCGTCAAATGACTGGCTCTGTTTCGAATGGTCTATATGCCTATAGCGAGCCGATAATATACCCCGTTCGCAAAACAGGATATTACTGCGTGGGCAAGTGTCCTATCGTACACTGTTTGCGCATCGTAGCTCATCCACGTCGCAGCTGTCGTGCCTGTTACCGTCAATTCACCTACAGGTCGCGCACCCACAGACATTCCATATCATCCATCCTATGCTGGTCGTGTACTCTTTAGGAACACTTTCGACGGAAAACTTCCTGCCTCTGATTATCCCAAAGTCAACGTACGCCTACATCATCATCTTATGCCATATACCGGTACTCACCCTAATCCAAAGTTCTACTTCGCGATGTCACTGGTCTATGCTATTTTTGCCGCCGGATGGGGATGGTTGTGTTACCAACATCTACATGAACTCCTGCCAATTCAGGTAAAACTTTCTTGGACATGGAGATGATTGATTGACGTGGCGTTTATCTAGCATTATCTTTCCAGTCTTGTGGGCTTATTGGTCATTGAGATGCTGGCAAATTGGGGTGCGGCTTTCCTCTTCCAACGCGGTTGAATCGAAGTTCTCATGTCTTCGAAGCTTATTACAGATACCTCAATTCACATGGAAAGAGTACAGCTTCCACCGTATTCCTCATCGTCGGTGAGCTCAAATAAGTCAATCGACAGTACCAACAATTTGACATCAAGTACAGTTGCAATCCTGGATGCAGCGCGCAATGCAATGTCGTTCTTCATGCTGCTAGTTGTCTCTCTGGGTCTCAGTGTTGTACGTGAGTCCCTTGGTCGAACGATGTTGAAATGTCAGATCCTCGCTGGCGCCCATTTTATCTTTGGGAGTAAGAGTCACACCTCCTCTTTTCCATCTTCCTACTGACATATTAACAGTACTTTATGCCGTCGGTATCGTTGAACTCGAGCTGGAATCTACATCCGCACTTGTCCTCTTGATGTTTGTGATCCCTCTCGCCTTTACGCTGAGTGGCTTCCTTCTTTGGATCATGCACTCCCTAAATGGTTTGCACTTCATTTGCCACTCGCATTGAAACTCACAATTCCCCTTTTAGCCACCATTGCCCAACTTCGTGCTCGGAAACAACGATACAAGTTGAAAATGTTTGAGCGCTTGTATTATATCCTGTTGGCAGCCGTTGTGGTCATTGCGATTTTCTTTGTCGTTTCCTCGCTATCCTTCTCAGGTCGCCTCGCCGAAGGTTAAAATTTCAGACCTTGCGCTATATTTTTGTCAAGGACTGATAATTTTGCTCTATTCCAGACTATGCGGCTAAATCATGGAGAGTTCGCTGGTGGCTACTGGATGGCTGGCTAGCCCTGCTCTATCTTGCAGCATTTATCTCAATCGCATTCCTCTGGCGGCCCTCTGCCAACAACAGAAGATATGTATCTCAAATTTCACATAAAAGGGTTCTGATGATCTTACTTTTCAAATCTACATTAGCGATGTCGGACGAAATTGCTCAAGATGAAGAAGATGCGGAGGATTACGATCTCGAAGCACTCGATAACAGAACGCGTATAAGGGATGATGATGATAACGTTACGCTTGTTGCCGATAGGCAAGGTGGGCCAGCGCCCACAGATGATGTCGTCTTCGAGATCGGAGACGAGGAGCCAGGAAGCGATGGCGAAGATGATGTGAATGCCAAGAAACGTCGCCTTTCAGGCGAAAACCATCGAAGTGAAGAGCACGAGCGGCAGGGACTGATGGGAGGTGCAGGCAGAATGAGAGATGATTAGTTGTCGAGCCAAAACAGTTTTTCTGATAGTACATACTGAGCAAATTTTTAATATCATACATTCTAGCAGACCTATTATACATCAATCTCGAATACGCCCAGAAGATACTGAGTACAACCGTGCTGCTATATTCATGCTTTGCAGTTCCTGTATAAGGTGGGAGCGGCATTAGATCACTCATATGATGGAAACTGCTTGAACTTGCCTGGAATAATAGCTTAGCTGCATAAGGAATATAGAGCTGCGAGCAGGCAGTCTTATTCTTGCAAGCACGACACTGAATTGGAAATGAGTTCCTGTTTTCAGATTATATGTCAACACTCATACCTCGAAGCTTTGCTTTTTCTGAAAATATAAATGTTAAATCATGCCCTGGAAACCGTGGATTACGAATTGACTCACCAGATTGGCAATAGCCGTTAAACCACAACTGGGAGGAGAACATCAGATATGTGCAAAGCAGACGAGAGATTCCGAGTAACTTACATGTCGCAAACATGGAGACGATATGCGTCACTTGCTTCGAAAAGACGCTCTTTCAAGAAGCCGGCAATTCCGTGAGAGATCATGCAATCACGTTCCATCTCTCCAAAACGCAAACCACCATCACGACTCCTACCCTCCACAGGCTGTCTTGTCAGAATCTGCACAGGCCCTCTTGCACGAGAATGGATCTTGTCGTCAACCATGTGCTTCAAGCGCTGATAGTAGGTCGGTCCAAGGTATACCTGCGCTTGAAGTTTGCGTCCAGTATGACCATGGTACATGACCTCAAGGCCACGCGATTGATACCCTTTCTGTCTCAAGAAAGTCGAAACCGACTCAACTGTGAGGTCGGTGAAAGGGGTAGCATCACCCTCGTTACCAATGAGTGTAGCCACCTTTGAAAGCAGACATTCGACCAAGTGACCGATGGTCATGCGAGAAGGAATGGCGTGAGGATTGATGATGATGTCGGGAACGATGCCTTCTGAGGTGAAAGGCATATCTTCTTGACGATATGTGATTCCGATAGTACCTTTCTGACCATGACGGGAGGCGAACTTGTCCCCAGTCTGAGGTATACGAGTCGACCGAACCCGAACTTTCACGAACTTTTGCCCTTCGGAGTTGGTAGTGATCAGAACTTGATCCACGATGCCACTCTCCGTGCTCTTGAGCGGGGTAGAAACATCTCGCCGGGTATGAGTGCGAGTACGTTGACCTAATTCCTCGCTATCTGGAGGTATGGGGGCAGTCTTGCCGATGATGATATCCTCGCCCGCTACACCAGTGCCTGGAGCGATCAATCCATCATCTTCGAGTTTGTCGTAAGTCCCATGTTTCATGCGAAGCGTGTTGTCCCGGATGGGCTTTTCGAACTCTTCCAGCTGCTGGATACCGCTCTTCTTCTCGAGGTCCATATAACTTCGATAATAGATACTTCTAAACAAACCGCGGTCGATGGAGCTCTGGTTCATGATCACGGAATCTTCCTGATTGTAGCCACTGTAGCACAGGATAGCGACGATGGCATTCTGCCCAGCAGGAAGCTCCCGGAACTTGAGGTATTCCATTGACCGAGTTGTAGCGAGAGGCTTCTGGGGGTAGTACAGTATGTTTGCCATGGTGTCCATTCGAATAAGGAAGTTTGTCAAGAAGATCCCCATCGCTTGTTTACCCATAGCAGACTGATAAGTATTACGAGGTGACTGGTGGAGATTAGATTTTTTCTTTGGTATAGGACGGATATACTCACTTGATTATGATCAGGGAAAGGGATGATACTCGCACAGATACCGAGGATCATGCTCGGGTGGATTTCGCAATGTGTCCATGTATGTGAGTTTATGCCAGCTTTAAGTCGCGCAGCAGGGTCGAAGTCCGCATCATTGGCGAGCGGATCTATACCGCTCTGTTGTAATCGAGAGTTTTCGAGATCTTCGGGAGTCATAGAAATCATGACGGTTTCCTCTTCCTCCGCGTCCAAGAGCTCAACCACACCACCCTTCACAAGTTGCTCCCATTTATACTCCTCTCCTTCATCGTTGTACCCGTTGTTGAGCCACCTGACATGCTTCTTCTGGAGTGCCAACTGTTGGTTTTCAACGATGAAAAGAGGTCGGCAAACGCGGCCGGCGTCCGTATACAATCGCAACTCCTTCTCTCGAATATCTCGCACAACGGAGACTTCTGGGCTGATGTCATCCTTCCGTCGCAGTTTCTTGATAGTCTTTACCAGGTTTGCGGGGTCGCGGTGGACACCCATCCAGACCCCGTTGACGAACACCTTCGTACAAGGCGTGGAAGAATGGGCATTCTCCTCCAATGATTCCAACCCCCATTCTTCCAAGAATTCAATCACAGGTGCTGAGTAGGAGCCGACGGAGATACAGGCCATGAGGGCAAGGTTTTTGACCAGACCACATGCCTGACCTTCAGGTGTTTCCGCGGGACACACCATTCCCCAATGAGTGTTGTGTAACTGGCGCGGTTTAGCGATTTTACCCTCGCGCCCTAAAGGTGTATTACACCGGCGGAGATGTGAAAGTGTAGATGCATAGGTGTATCGATTTAAAACCTGCGACACACCGGCTTTGGAGGACATAGACTTTTTCTGGTCTCCCCAATTACCGGTGGCGAGAGAGTACTTCAGGCCGTTTGTGATGGTTTGATGTTTGACGGCAAGTGCGAGGTTGAATTCTTTATGAGTTTCGACACACTAAACTGTTGTTAGAACGAGTGTTTTGACCAGAAAGAGACATAATCCACCTTTTGCAGATAACGGTATACATCTTTCGTCAGCTTTCGGAAAAGCATTCTGAAAAGGTTGGCGAGCAGAGGACCAGCCAGATCGAGGCGCTTCTTTCCAAAGTGGTCACGATCATCGAGCTCCCGACGTTCCAACGCCGCAAGTAAGAGCCTATGGATCATGTAGCCAAAGAAGTAAGCTTTTTTCGACTCGGATCCCTCGGCCATTGATACGTGGGGTAACATCTCCTTCTGCAAAATTTCCTGTGCATAGCGAATACGACGTTCGCGCGAAAGACCGGTAGTCGTTCCACGATTTCCAATAAAGTCTAAAGCGACTTCTCGATCTTGGATGACAAAACCATCATCAATGCATGGCTTCAACATCTCAAGCATTTGGGCGTCTTGCATGTCGTAACAAATGTGTTCCAGGATATCTCGGTCAGAAATGACGCCGAGGGCGCGAAAAACGACCCATATTGGTATATCGACCTTGATGTATGGTATGGTCGCCTTCATTACGTTCCCTAGCTGATAATGGTATAAAGTGAATGTGGACAAAGCTGATAGATGCAACTTACAGATCGCTCTTGATTCCTGTGGAACATCTTCACTTGGAATTGACTGATAGTTTTCCCGCCCTTCTCTACCGCACTACGAATTTCAGCTAAGAAATTGATTGGCGATGGCTGGGCTTTGGCGAAGACATAGACGTGGTTCGTAGCCATGCGTTCCTGGGCAATCAAGACCTTCTCGGACCCGTTGATGATGAAATAACCTCCGGAATCATATGGGCATTCATTCAAGTCGTAAAGATCTTGGTCTTGCAGTCCACGAAGGATACAGAACGTTGACCGAAGCATGATTGGCACCTAACATGATCAGTACACGCAGTCACAATGATAAGATAGTCCTTACTTTTCCTATCCACACCTTCGTCGACTCATCCGGATTGTCGTCGTGCTCTGCTTCCCAAGCAATATCGCCCGGCATTCCGTCCGTGCTCTCGCGCCCAATCAGAACTCTCTTCTTCATTTCAATGTACAATGGCGCCGAGTATGTCAGATTCCTCAACCTCGCCTCCTGGGGAAATACTGGCACGACTGAACCGTCCGCTTCTGTGACAGTGGGGCGTGAAAGGTAGATTTGCCCAAACTTGATCTCGTACCGGCGAGTCATGTCGGTCTCGTGGCCCGTATGTTGATCTGCCTGGTCCAATATGAGGTCCGAATTCTCGTCGACAAGTTCCTGCATCGTGTTTTGGACAAACTCGTCGAACGAGTCAAGTTGTTGTCGAACAAGACCTTTTTGGTCGAAGAAGCTGGATATAACTGTCCAGCAATCCTCCTGCGTTATCTCCTCATAGCCATCTTCATCTTCGTCCATTCCGTAGTTCGCGTCATCATAGGAGTAGGGGTCTTCAGCTGCATTGAAATCTGCACCAAAACGTAAAAAGGAACACAGGCCTGACGGAGTGGTGAGAAATACCTTGACTCATAATCCGACGCCAATATTAGGGTTTCTCTTCGTTGCTAAGCTGCAAGTTCAGGTATTATCGCGAATACGGGCAGGAATGGGCTGCACTGGGGAAGGATGGGTGAAGGGAACGACAACCCAAGATAGAAACTTTTACTAAGCGTTTCAATTCCAAGGATTGACGTTTGTTTACCAAAGCCCCCATTCATATTTCAAATTTGTATTACAGCGGTTTTCATATGTATACGGAAAGCCGACAAAAAAAAAAGGTTGTGTTGTCATGTTTGATTCCAAGACCCTTTCTTGACGAACTCTCATCATCTGATGGTACGCGCCCTCGCTCTGCTTCAACGGCTGTTATCGGCCCTACTTGACACGATGGACACAGTTTTCATCGAGGAGTGTGACATATGCTTTCTCAGGGAAGCATGATAGGTTGTATCCCGTCAGAATTGCAAGGGCCAGCCCGTATTTTGCACTGACATGCACACCTCTTGAGGCCTGTAGGATCCTAATTGTGTTGGTGCGTCTTTCTTTTCATTCTTGACCTGTATTTGTGTTGGACTGAAAAGGTGTAGACGAGAAAAGGTGTAGACTAGGATAACGCAGACAGCATAAACGACCTTCGTTTTCGACGCGCTTTATGCCACCATCCGCCTCGATGTTCCACAACGAGAAGCTGCGAGACACTTCCTCCCCGCTGATTGGACCTCATACCGCTGTAGTGCATACCTGGAAGAACCTGCTTGCTCGATGCTCCCCCATTTATAAGGATGGGATGTATGCTATGCATGGAAGTGTATAGCTGTAGCGTCATGCGCTACACATATTCATGCATACTGAAATAGTTCCCGTGTAGTTAGATTCAATATATTATTTATCCTACCAGCTTAGTGTGATACAGGTCGAGGACTATGAACTGGAGCCTCGAGGAGGAGCTATCAATTCCAGACTTTGTCACCGCAACTTGTCTTGAGAGAGCTCGTAAAAGCGGACTCGTCACTCTTCGATGGAATGGAATCTGGACCATTTTTGTACTCCTCACAATTGACCACTTGGGTAAAGCTGAGATAGTATGATACGGACCGCTGTACTGACCTGCGTATCCCTGCCCGCGCTCGAACAGGTGGAGTTGGGCTGAAGTCTGAAGAGCGCCCCGAGATTAAACACGACAACACAACCTTTTTTTTTTGGTCGGCTTTCCGTATACATATGAAAACCGCTGTAAATGCATGATGATGCATGAACGTTTGAACTCTGCAACAGAACCTCAGGCTTGACTTCCAGATTCAAGCTAAATACGATTCCTCCTAGAGATGCCTACTTTTTTTGGCCCAACCAAGTAAAGCATTCATTTTTTGTTTTGCACTCTGCTCGTAGCTCGCCTATTGCCATTGTGTCAGTGCATCAAACCTATTTATCCGAGTTTTAAGGTCATTGACGCACCCCGAAAAGCAATGTATGGTTGAGATAATGGAATAGCTCATAAAGATCACATCGATAGGAGTATTGGTCCACGGGATCCGACTTCGGTTGAAGTTCGTGGTATGTGGTGTAGAATACTGGAGGGAATCCGCCAAACATTCGAGAAATGGCCAGGCTGTAAGGTGAGTCAAATTACTCCAATGAATCTTTCCTGTTCATTGCAATTTTACTCAGCCTCGTGGTGACCGTAAAAGGAGGATGGATCGAAGATTATTGGTTCTCCAGAACGCGCGACACCAACATTTCCACTCTAAGTTGGACCTTTATTAAATCCGCACGCACATAATATTAGACTTACTTACCCACAAATCACCATGCAGAAGCACAGGGATAATTTTCAAAGGACCTGGTCAAAATCTATTAAAGCTTGATTGGTTTGCATGAACTGCGCAGATACCCAAAAGCTCAGGGATTACGCTGAACAGATTTTAGTCTTGATCGCCACCTGGATCTTCCAAATCTAACCTTTTTATTACTTCTTCGCCCATGCCACACAGCTCCTCGTGTTGTTTCTTTCGCTTCAACTGATCCAACAAGTCCTTCATCATCGAACTGAAGCATATCTCCCATCTCTCGAACCACCCATTCCTCAACCTTGTGGCACCACAATATGTGGGTACATGGAACCCGTACCCCTTCTCACTCTCATAAACGTGCAATTCCTCAGCCAGTCTTTTCGCGAGTACTTTTCCTGCAGCGGGATCCAGTCGATTCAGGTCCTTGTATTCCGAGAGAAGAAATGGCCTATCCTCGTCTAGGCCAGACGATAAGACACGCGGCGCCAGACCTGGAGCAGCTGCCTCGATTGCTTTTAGGGATTCCACTTCCCCAATGTATTGTTCTTGTTCGGCCGAAGTGCCGCATTTGACGAAGTATTCCTTTCCAGACGAGGATCGGACCTTGGGCAGACTTCCCATGAATTCGATATCTGGTTCAATTTGATTTAGTAGCTCGAGCAAAATGTGAGGAATATCTCCTTTAATCATGGATAATGGTCTGACACACAGCAGATATCGTTCAGTGATAGGAGGTGTGGGTGTGTTCAGGTGTGTTCGCAAGCAAGTCACCAATGATATCAGAGTGGTTTGTCGATGATACCGGGCCGAGCATACCGGATGCAACTTGTTGGCTGATGAATCGATGAAGCAGGTGTCAAATCACATATTATATAAAGCTTCAATTTTCAGTCTCTTTCGCAGTTCGACCGCCCATCTACGATGTCGCCATGCATAAACAAGCCCGTCTCCTGCACCTACCAGTATTTTCCTCTCAACGAGCCGCCCATAGGAACATGTGTGTCGTCCGTACGTACTAGTATTTTCATCATCAGTCGTACAATGTATATACAATGACGACAATACGAATACTTTTGCAGGATACAGAGGTGCCCGCCTTATTCCAACCCCTGGTACTTCGAGGGATGGAATTCAAGAACAGAATATTCGTGGTATCGCATTTCTCGATCGCTGGCCTGAAGAGCTCGTCTTGATAATGTTCCCTAGGCTCCTATGTGCCAGTACAGCTCAGACAATGGGCACGCCACTGATTGGCATCTGGTTCATATTGGAGTACGCTCCCCACTCTGATTATTAGTCTGTTCTGATGTCTTCTTGGATAGGGTTTTGCGACACGCGGTGTCGGAGCAATATGCATGGAGGCGACTGCTGTCGTCCCAGAAGGCAGGATTGCCCCGGAAGATGCGGTGGATACGATCTCCATTAGACGTTCTTCTTATCTCATCCTATGAAACAGGGAATTTGGATGGACACCCAAGTGGAACCGTTACGCAGAATTGTGAATTTCTGCCACGCACACGGTACGAAGATCGGTATCCAACTGAATCATGCAGGTCGTAAAGCCTCGACGCACGCCCCCTGGGTCCAAAGAAAAGCTGATAGCGGGACATCGCACACCGCGTCGAAAGAGGAGAATGGTTGGCCTGATGACGGTGATTGTTATTTATTTGAGCTCTTCTCCCAACGCCCACTTAAAAAAGCAAATATAGTCTATGGCCCCAGCGATCTAGCATATTCCGATACATATCCATCGCCCAAGGCTATGTCCGAACAGGATATGGATTATGTTGAAAGAGCGTATGTGTCCGCTATAGGGCGTTGTGATAAGGCTGGATGTAAGATTTTTTCAATTCAACGGATGCATCATCACGTTGATTGACGGTTCCAAAAGTTGATTTCATAGAGATACACGCTGCCCACGGTTACCTCCTTCATAACTTCGTTTCGCCTTTATCCAACATTCGAGATGATGCATATGGAGGTCAACTTCTAAAAAACCGAATGCGTTTCCCACTTCGTATCGCGGACGCCTGCCGCAAGGCTTGGTCACATAAGCCACTTTTCGTAAGGATTAGTGCCTCTGATTGGGCTGAGGGTCCCGAACAGGACGAAGCAGGATTATGGCGGCAATGGGGCATTGAGCAGAGCAAGATATTCACAGGCGAACTTCAGAAGCTTGGGGTGGACCTGGTTGATTGCAGCTCGGGTGGAAACTGGGACAAGCAAAAGATACCACTGAAACATGGCTACCAGGTACGCACCGCCACTCCATCAGTAAGCAATTCGACTAGATTTTGGCCGGCAGGTGCATTTTTCGGAAGCGATAAAACAAGCCCACCCTACCATGGTAGTGAGCGCAGTAGGACTCATCACCGACCCTTTGGAAGCCGAGTCATATATCAAATCTGGCAAGGCAGACGTCGTATCTCTTGCACGAGAACTTATCAGGACGCCTCACTGGGCACTTTTCGCTGCCCAGAAGCTTGATGTGAAGGTCAAGCCTGCCAACCAATATGAGAGGGGATGGTACTAGATAAACGTTCCGTCTAGAAACTGTGGTCGCTTCATACACAATATACTTTGTGCCTGAGGCACTAATAATGGTGGTCCAGTTGCTAGTTCGTGTCTGTCATGTAACTGTTGTCCGACACCAACTACACTCGTCGTTTTGCCCGACAAGCCGGACCGATCCTCATTTCGAGGTATAATAGAGGTATACCCAATAACGACACACCGCCGAGGAGTACATAAGTCCACCCAACTCCCAAAGCACGAAGCATAAGGTCTATCACAGAGACCAGGAAGGCACTCAGGGAGCACCGAATGAGGTTGTTCTGTGAGAAGGATTCATATCAGGCATCAACAAAACCTGTTATCAGATTATACGAATCTACTCACGCATGCTGTTATCGAAGAACCCTGGCCAGGGAAAAGGTCTATCATTAAAGTTTGTGTTGAATTCATTACAGCGATGGCAACGTAGCCAACTTTGTTGTGATTAGCTACGGAACCGAAGAGGGCGAACATATCATACCTAGGATCTGGAGTATCAATGGCCCCGCAATGTTGACTTGTTTCGCGATGCACCAGCCATAGCCAGCACAACATGCAACAAGCAACATGATCAGGATAGGGAGGGCCCTCAATCGAGCCTATGAAATTAGTAGTAGCTGTGGTGAGGCCACTCAAAATACTGTTGGAGATCGCACCTTTTCGATAGGGAAATTGCTAGAGACATGATGCTTCTGTGATGGCTCCTCGCCCACCGTCTGTGACCCAACCGTCAATTTCTTCGAAAACTCGCGATATTCCCAGTCGAGTATCTTGCCGTTCAAACTGCTTCCAATAGCCATACCCCCTCCGATTGCCAAAAAACAGAGGCCTATTTCCGTTTCTGAGAGATAGGGGTAGGCGACAACAAACAGGGTGGAAATCGTGGCCGTGAATGCGTAGAAAACGGCGCAAACGATGGCGTTAAGAGATAATAATATGATGATATCAATGTGGGCCAGCAAGCGAAATGGATTTCGCGAGGGTTTTGCTCTCGGAATAGAGTCATAGCAAGGCTCTCCTTTAGGTTTGATGATAGGTATGACTGGGCGGTGTATGACGGAGGGAATAATGCTTCCGTCTCCCACCAGACTTCGCAACGTCTCCGGTAACACCCTACAGGTATATGAGGTAATCAAAGCTTGAGACTCACGGATTCAACTATGGAACACGCACAATATCAGAATCAACAAGCATACCGAAGACGAGATACAGAGGAACCAGAAGATTGACCTGTAGAAAGATAAATCACTTGCATCTTCATGAATAATGCAGGTGCTACCTCCAACCCAGATGTTCGGCAAGCGCACCACCAATCACTGGCCCGATCGCGGGACCAACCTTGACAATTTGGTATAGTTTTCGTCTGTGTGGTCTGCTTCATACCACTCATACGGAAGCGTACCATGGGCCCGAGTGTGTATATACCGAAAAAGCCTCCTCGTTCTTTGGGAACAGAAATATCCCCTATGACCCCAGCACCTGGCGTAGAATAGGATTCACCGTGATCGAACCATCGATTTTGCACATCAAAATACCTATTGCGATAGTGCTCGCGGATCCGGCGGCTTGTAGGCACCGCAGAATCATTAGGAGCCAGTATGCGGAGACCGGAACCAATGCCAGACCAACGCAGGACAGTGATAGTATCAACAAGCAGCCCGAGAAAATGGGCCGCCGACCTAGATGATCAGAAACAGGTCCCCATACCATAGGAGCTTCATGAGCTTCAGTATTCCGTAGTTTGCATATTAGAGAGCCGAAGAACCTATGCCTTGCATGACCATGTACATCGTGACCTTTGGGACCATTTGGAGTAAGTTCAGCGTCGGAAAGAGTCAACAATTAGTTAGTGACCGTGAGGTTGATGAGTTCTGTGGACTTGTTAAACGCTCTAGAAATGGTGGGTATAGCGGGAAAGTATATGTTGGCTGTCAATGGACTTGTGGAAGCAAATATCTCAAATCGCGCGAAGAAGATACTTCGGATGTTTCTGACCTGAATATTCCAGCGAAGGAGATGATGCCGACAATAAACCATTTTTCCCCTGTAGAGAATACACTGAAAGGTCGGTCATTTAGCTCGGTGGAGTCCGCATTGGTAGGTGTAGCGATTTCTGCTTTGGCTTCCGCCATAGTATTTGTCTTCAACGTCCACAGTTAGCGAGCAAGACCGGCGGGATGGTGAGTAAAGCAAGCAGGGGCAAGGTTGAAGCGTAGGCTTGTGTATTTGTTCTGGACTATAAATAGAATTGACTCCCCTGTCGGAACCGTTTGACCGCTGGGCACAAGCTGGGCAATAAAGTCTAATAAAATGCGTTTCTATTTCTATCTCAAAGGTAGGTAGGTAAAACATCGTGTACTGATACTAGAGGGCCAGAATGCTGCTCGAGGAAGTCTTGGAAGGAAATGGATTCCGTCGAAGGCACGGGATTTACAATGTTGTCCATTTTGAGTTGTTCCACCTTTTGGAAAGCTCAGTATATCACTACTGAGATTGATAGAACGGATGGCACCTGAGCACGAGTCACCGTGAATAAGTTGACAGGCAGCCTCTCCAGAACTGCCCCTTGAAGTAGACCGACCTGGAATGGTACTGATATCACGGGACGATAGCGGTTGTTATATTTCAGAACCAGTTCCATCAATTGTCTGTAGGTGAATGCTACAAGTGGTGAAGGGATGAGATGCGACGTCAGCTTGTCAGGTTCCTATCGCGCAAAAGAATCGGTACTTTCTGGACCACCGGCTTCGATTATTTTACCTGCAGTGAGGCTTCTCACAGTAGGATCGTTCCTTGAAAGTATTTCCACAGCTCTTCCTAGATCGCCAACATAAACGGGCTGAAAAAGAGATCTACCTCCGCCGAAAACGGGCAGAAAAGGCAAGTATTTTGACAATCGCGAGAATCTCTGTAAAAATCATGGAAAATCATGGACGCAAGGACAGGAGTAAAATCAAGACATAGTACATACATTAAAGAAGTCATCTTCAGGTCCAAACACAAGGCTTGGACGAAGGATGGTTGCATCCGGGCAGATACGCAGGATGGAAGCCTCAGCCAAGCCCTTAGTCCTCCAATAAGGTATATCACTCTGCGCATCGGCACCGATGGAACTAAAATGGATAAGCTTCGCGCCTACATCCTTGGAAGCATTCGCCACGTTCTCTGCGCCTTTCAGCTGAATGTCTTCGAAGTGTTTCGGAGATCCATGCATCACCCCGACTAGTGAAATGACTACGTTTGCATCGCTGAAGGCGGGAGGTAATGTCGAAGGTTTGGTTACGTCTAAAGGGACCGGTGGGAGGAGTCTATCGCTAGGAATGGTATGCTGTAAGACGGTATGAATTTTGTCGGGATGACGCGAGGAGAGTTGGATTTGAGGCCTCTCGCTGAAAGCGGATGCGGCAACGTTTCGAGCGATACTAGAGCCTGTTTCTGTATAGTGAGTGATCTGGTGCATATAAGACAAATGGCGAGGAGTACCTAGAAATCCTGCTCCGCATACAACGATTTTGTGTGGCATTTTCTCTTGAACGCGCCGGAGGTTGGACGCGTTTCAACTTTAAAGGGTTTGACGCCATTACGTCATAGGTGTTAAGCTATTCTTAGCAAGGAACGACCTAGACCAGCAAAGGAGTGGAATGCGTTAACGCTCTACTTACGAACGATTAACCTGCTCATCAAAGACTCAAGGTTCAGTCTGCTCAATGTCTATGATCCCATATGATATGGCCCATTCAAATGCGTTACGGACTATCAGGGAAAGGCACAAAACTATCTGCATCGCCGACGACGAGTACCCCATCGTCCGGGGTAGACTTTTTGGGTTTCTTTTTGCGAACATGATCAGCTGTAGCGATTTCCTGTTCATTTATTGCTTCGACAGAGTCAACGATGGGCTGTGGGGTTGGAACGCGAATTTCAGGTACAGGCCCAGAGAAGTCCTTCCCAGTCATCCGGGAAAGGGTTACCATATCTATGAGTAATTGTTGAATTCGTATTTCGAGTTTGAAAAAATGATATACGCACCGACTGGAATGTTGTTATTGAGGCAGTGATTGATTCTTGCAGGATTTTTCTTATCCTCGGCTTTGAACTTGTTCTTGCACGATTTACGATCGCGACCAGGCAGGACATATGCAATGAGTTCATAATTTTCGCCATATTGAGCAAGGGCCTAAGCAAGCTGACATTAGCTATGGGTGACATGGCACAAGCGAAAAGCTCACATCATAGAACAGTTCCGTCTCTTCAGCACTCCAGCGAGAGCCACGGTATCGTTTCCCATATGAACCGGAATTTACAAACTTTGTGTGATCCGACTCAACAACGTGTGTATAGTTTGTAGTATCTTCGGCCTCGGTACGATCAACCACAAGCGAGTCTTCGTCGATGATAGTCTCTCCGTTTGGGCCGATACGCACTTGAACGTTAAAACGACTTGTTGCCAGATCTTGGGTGTAATCAAATCCACTGCCGGTATCATCTGCTATAGCAGGGTTTGTTGCAAGAGTGTTGGAAGGACCTGCGTCAACAGCCTCCCCGGGGGTTTTCTCTGAAGGAGCAGCGCCTTCTTCCAACGCTTCTGCTTCCTCCTCTCGACCATATTTCTTAAGCTCCATGAGAGCCTTCATCCGCGCTCTCTTCTCTCTGTTCTGAGATTTCCAAGCAGCATGATTGGAGAGGATCTCAGCTGCCTTGCGACTGACGCGTCCCTGGCCCGTATCGCTGCAAAGCGACGCCATGGTCACCACTGTAGGATCGATTTCTTCCCCAGGATCGGCGTCCGGATCGTAAGGAGCTAGTGACGGACCACGCGATCTCCGTGGCCTCGGGGTACTACTAGACGCACGTCTTTTTCGCTTCCCTCCAGCAGGCTCTGGAGTTTCGTCATTGCTTCCTTCGACATTTGACGTTGACGCAACTTTCTTCGTTTTCGGGGGAGGTTTTCTAGACGTAGAGCCTGCGCGCGTACTCTTGCTTCGCTTCGTCCGTTTCATAGCCTCAGCCTCGGGGCCGCCATCAAGGCCTTCATTGGAATCAGATGCAACGGCGACAGGCTTATTACCCGTAGTAGTCCTTTGGGGTTTGATTATTACTCCTGCATTCAAAGCGGACGTTGGTACATTTTCTGCCCCAGAATGGTGTAAAATATGTGAAGGAGCAGACGTGAGTTGAGATAATACCACTGTACTGGAAGAGTTTTGTATACTGGGTTCCACTGAAGGTGCTGTAGGATATGAAGGAAGGATTGAGGGTGGCGCAGGTCTGAGAATGACAGGGGCAAGTGTTGGTCGGCTCGTCAATGTAGGGGAAGACGGACCGCTGCGATTTGAGTTGGACATCACAAGGGTAGGTTCTGAGGTGTCAAGGGAAGGGGTACGTCGAGGGGGTTCGGGAGGGGCGATGAGATTCAGAGGAAGAACGTTGGGTGATGATGGATCTGGGACTATATTTTGGATTAAATTCATATCGGATGGCATAGTTGTCGTCGGTGGCGGCATAGAGGTAGGATGTAACGAAGGAGGCGTGGAATACTGGGTGCCATTGGAAGTATCGGTGGTAGCAGATGGCTGGCGGACATCTGGGCGTGCTCTCGACTTCACGACTGGCCGGAAGATCGGACCACCTTTTTCTACAACGCAACAGACGTTAGATGCAAACACGTATGCAGAGCAATCTACTCACGGACTCGGCTCGTCATCTCCACGTTATATTCAGTAGACGCGGTTCAGATGCAAAGAGTTAGTCGGAGTCGCGGTCAAGCTTTGAAAGAACAACCGGGATCCGATAACGGATTCCGATAAACGCCTTCGGGGGTTGCTGGACAATAAGGCCAAATAGATTTCTGTATGAACCGACCCACGACGACACCAGTCAATCTTCCCGTAGGTCCGAATCCGGGTTGGGAGCTCGACAACGACAAAGACGAAGAGGAGAAGAAGAGCGTATCGGAAAGGTAGGGGACAAACTCATCTCTGCTCGGAAGCTGCTCACCCTTTGTTCCAGTTGTGTACTCATCCAGGCTCTTCGCCAATGTGAGCCCCTCAGCCTCTACATATCCACCTTCTCTGACAGTTTTATCATACAGCCCGAGAAAAATGGTTATTCTCAACGTTCCCAAAATTTTCGACTAAATCTCGCGGAGCAAAAGCTGCTGATCAGGTGCCCGCGCCCCATACCATCCAGAACCGTGGAAAGTGCGATCTTGAAATCGGACCACACATATTCCCTGATACAGTCTTTTATGAAGTCCACTACCTTCCTTCCCAGGCGAACGTTGCACCCGGATACTCTTATCAGCCTCCCGCTGGATCTTGGCAGACCACCACACCATATGGCGCTTATGTCCCGCCCCGTTCGACGTCCGCTAATGTCTCAAAACCCTTTGAGCTAGAGAATTCGTCTACCCCCCTCATTTCTTCATTAACTGAAGTTACTACGATTACTCCGGCTCTGATCAATCAAGTAAACTCTGCTGCTTCGTCAAATCCTATTCTTGCTAATCTACTCCAACTCGCCGCTGCCGGACTGGCTACCCCTGAGCAATTGAAGACTCTTGGTCTTCTTATCCAATCTCTTGCTACTTCTGAAAGCAGCCAAGTAGGCACACCTTCATTGGCTACGTCGTCGACCATCCCTCCATTACCAAGCGCGCCGTCAGCTACCCCGACAGTAACGCCACCTTCCCCTGCTCCCGTCAAAGAATTTGACCTGGTCCTCGAGTTCCGCGAATCGCCATCCGAACGGTGGGTTTTCCCCCGGGGCTTGGTTGCTTGTCAACGGATTATGGACACCCCTATAAACGATGCAACATCACACACTGTCATAAAGGCTTCGGTTCCTTTCCAGAAGGCCACCACTCCAAGAAATTTAACGACTGAGCAGACGCCGCCAGACGACTCAGACAGAGAAGTTTCTCAAACTGTAGTATTTCACCTCAAGAAAACCCCATTAGCAGTTTGGGACACTATTTCACGATGGGCCGGCAACGAACAAAAGATGGAGCAAAACAGACTGAAACTCGAAGAACTTGTAGGTTTTTGTTCATGCCTTTGTCGACACGATATCTAACTCAGTCGACAGAAGCCAGTGGAGCATGCGTATCTGGGCTATCAGCTTTCTCATGGCTCTCTTCTTAGTCAACTTCAAGCTGTAAGCCATTTTGCCTTTATTCGTACAACATTTTCACTTACTATTACCAGGCTTCTGCGCCCACATTTACTATGAAGGTTCTCAAAGCAAATACGACAACTGCTCATCGTGCGAAACGCAGAGTTACCGCTAAGCAGAAAGCCGACCCTTCAACGCTAAAAGACCACGATGCTGCCGAGCAAACTGCGGCCACCAAACGCCGCCGTGTTTCTCAACCTGATCGAGGATCTGCCACGCAGATACAGTGCGTCTCCTGTAAGAACAAAGACGTGCCGCTCATCCTTGGCGGTCGTGAGTGTTTTCGCGTCCGCACACGAGAGAACTGTCATTAAATTCTCCCAAAGGATTCTGTCGTCCATGTGTTGATGCTGGCCGTGGAGCACCCGTTCATCAACCCTACAAATCTTCGGCCTATGTACCCACACAAGCTCCAGCACTTTCCAAAGATATACCCCAACTGATGTCAGTACCAACCCATGATACCCCCCAACTAGATAAGTAATAAGCGTCCTTGTACTGTAATTGATAATTAATAATTTAAGCTCGATCGCAAGCGTAGTCCATAGAAAGCGTAGTCCATATTCCGATACACGACGAAAGATCAAGTAAATATCCTGAGTGACCAACCAGCCCACCAAACCAACGCCCCAAGTTGAAAGAAAACGACTACGAACTCTGTCAGAACCGCCCACCACTGTATGATGATGCTAATCCAGAAGAAAGGCAGAGCAGTCCATCGAATGCTTTCATAGGGAATCATCTGTAGTTTGTAATGGCCAGCCGAAGAAACAGCTGCACGCGCTTGCAGAACGTTGATCATAACGGATGCAATGAAAAACATCACCAATCCCAACCAGTGGCGGAAGGAGCGATTCGGAATCCGTAATATCTGGTATCTCTTGGATTCGCCCGTAAATTCGTTGCGGTAGAGCGGTATGATGAGAAAATCACGAATGTCTTCTCCGATCGGCTTTCCGTACGTCCTCCAGAATGGTGTGACTGTGTCAAGAAGAAATGTAAGGGTATCCATCCCAAATTCCCAGAATTGTTGATATTGATCTTTGTAGCTTTCCTCCAAAGCGACAATGTACGAGAGCTGCAAAAAATGTGTAAAGATTCTGTTATATATGGTTGCGCAATAAGACGTACTTCGGGATAAACAACAGACGTTCGAGACGACGTCTCCTTATAGCTCTTTTTCACTGCATCGTGTGTAGCCTGTACGGTCTTCAGACCTTCGTCAGCTTCCATTGCTCGCCCGGCTATTTTCTGGCTGTGTTCTTCGAGAGCCGCCAGAGATTGAATGAGGGAGGAAATTGGATCATCTAGCACGCTTTTTGGCAGGGCTGAGTCGCAGTTGGCGCGAGACAGGAAGGCTTGGAAGACGTCTCTCTGGCGGAAAAGCCGGTGCTGAATATCGTCCACAGCCCGCCATCCCTGAAATCGTCGAGTTGCTCCAGTGACAGCTGCTGGATCGTGACCAAATGCGTCAATAAGCTCTCGAGGAAGACCGATATGTGCTATGCCGAGGGACGTCATTGCGTTTGATTGGACACTTTCAAGTTCCCGTATACCCACAGATATACGATTCAAAAGCTGACGGACTCGATGATTGTGGGAAGTGGTCTCTTGCAGAAGCCTAAGACATCGTTTAGACAGGATGAGAAGATCGACATAGATATGTATTCACCGTGCTTTCACCTCGTGAGCCTTTTGCTCATCTGCCTCCTGTCGCTGCCTGGCGTCACTTGATCTGGTTGCTCGGTCAGCTGAAGGCAGTGATACACGTAATCTACGTCGGCCCAGAACACGATCGGCGGGACGTCGTGACTCTTGAGTTGGGGATCGTATAACTTGGGAGTGGGGGCTGTCGACGTCGGACGGTGTGGGCGCAGTCAGTTGCAAGGTGATCCCCACTCTGCGAGGAGCATCATCATCGGATTCATCGCCAGCGGCGACTACCTTTATGTTTAGGTCGGGGCTGACCACCGCTGACGCACGGCTACCTGATGGTATGCTTTTACCAGAGTCTGCCGAGGGCAATTGCTCGACAGAAGCAGAAGGACAGTCACTCTTCGTTACTCCCGATTGCGGAGGCAGGAAACGATTGGTGGTCGGAGAACTGGGCGCAGTAGAAGGAAAGCCCACTGGTAGGCTGCTGACGGACGAAACATGGCTTCTATGCAAAGCAAGTTCCAATGAGGTGCGGGACGAATCGATACGGGGTTCAAAGGTCACACTGTCTTCAAATGGCGCTTTCCTTGCCACGGAGGGTTCAAGCACACGGTTGGATGATGTGCCAGAAGTTATGCGGGAAAGTTGGGCATGCATGGGGGATGGTATATCAGGAGATATGGCCCGTATGAGAAAGTCCTCGGGAATCGTCGACATCGGAACGTGCTGGGTTTGGGCTTGTATATATTCCTCCGTGATCAGAGCAGAAAGGTACCAGGGTGAACGTTCTGGAGGCTGTATACCACGTCTATCCAAGTGCTTCATCCATGTAAATGGCTCTGCCTTCTCCAGAGCGCTGCGAATAAGTGTATCTTGCCGACGATACCACTGTGCCACTTTGGCGATATTCAAAGGCGTTCCCGCAGACAGAAAGTCGTAGGCCAGATTATACCGTCGGCCAAGTTGATCGTGGGTTATCTTCGCTTTCCTCAACGTCTGTGGCGTCAAAATGGTTCTCAGCCGAGCAATCTTGTCTTCAATTTTGGGTCGGTTATTGTGACATCAACAGCGGCATGGCGAAAAAAATCAACTTACCAGCATAGGCAGCCTCTTGTTGCTCCATCACCACTGCCAATGGTGGAAGAGCCTCTTTCCCCTTACGTTTTGAGCTGTTCAATTTCCAACGACTATCCGGTTTATCATCAAACCCACTCCAGTCTAAAGTCATGCCATTGTCTAGAGACGACGGTACCGGATGCAGGAAGGAAGCTCCAGTGGACGGACTGAAGTCGAGATCGGAGGATATGCTCTCCTTGCGAGTGCTCGACGAGATAGGTAAAGCTGGGTGCAGGGCGGAAGGATTGGTCGGCTGGAGCCTGGAGGGAAGCTCGGATCTCGGAGGTGTCGATTTGCTAGACAGGCGAGCTTCACGCCGAGCCTTCAACTTGAGAGCCCGCTGGACATCCTGTAGAATCCTAGGATCTTTTACCAAGAATAAATGGACTGTATCAAATATACGCTCAATGCAATACCTTCATTCGCTAATCCATATCATTAGTAGTGGACTACGGGGCCAGTGCAGCGTCACTTACCCAAGTCATACTCATCGGAGAAAAGACTGAGACCCGGGTTGTCCTCTTCCACTGGTTCAAAACCCCGTCCTCCAAATGAGTCCAGTCCTCGTGGAGGCGTAAGCAAACTGCTTGTATGTTGCCTTCGGCTGAGCGGAGAGTCTAAGAACACATCTCCCGATGTCCCCACCGATCGTACACGTCGTCGAGATGATGTCGGTGCATTTTGTGCACTTAATGGGGAGTTCCGTCGGGCTGGAGATGTTCTGAAGGCCACAGGCAATACCCTTGAAGCCCCATCCGTAGAACGATGTATAAACCGGGAAGGGCTTGTGTTGTCCGCGGGAAAGTGAATATGTGATCGTCTGGATGCTGATGGTTCCGAGTCCAGTTGACCACTGGATGTGCCTAGTGATTCCTGACTTGGCATTATTGATAGGGCAGGCCAGAGAGACCTATTCCAGAGTTCAGTCTAAGAGCAAGCTTTAAGCCGCTCAGCGCAGCACTAAGAATTGAGGCGAGCCACTGTGGAGTTCAGCCGCCACGGTCGACCCGTCGCGGTATTAATATCACAGTTCAGTTCCTTCGAGTCACGTGCCCGCCGTGATCTTTTCCAAATTCCGGCAGTCATTCTATAGGTGGACCTGGGCCATGATATAACTGAGTTTGAAAATATAACTAAGAACAAATAAATGTAACTCGCGCAAACAACCTCAGCTGCCACCATTGCGTCGTCGCGATATCCTTCCTCTCGTGTTCTCCTTGCGCGTACACCACCTGATTAGTAATTCTAGTGATAAATTGACGAGTCTATGTGCTATCACACGAGAAACCGAAGTGACAGCTTCGGGATCTAAGCTAATTCTCATACTTAATTCTTTCACTTCATAGGTGTTAGCACAGATCCAGCCCCATGGCGACGATGCGACGCCCTTCTCCCCTCTGAGAGGGGTGTAAGACAGCAAGTATGACTTTGGAACCGTCTCTGGCAGCTCCTCCCCGAAACAACCAAGGCAGCAACCACCAGAGCACTATTGCCGTGCAGGGGACTTTGGCAATGCGCCTGCAACCGCGGTTTGACCACGGTACTTAGTCCTTGGCACCAGCAGCTATATCAGGAGGTTGAGTAGATATGTGTGAATGTGATCGTGCAAGTGCGCGGTGCAGGTACTCGCAGGCTCGCACGTAGTCGACCTGCAAATCTGGTGCACTTGGGCGACCCCTCACGCCGCGCAGCGACGGAAATTTTTGGGGGGCCGGACCGTACCATATGCCCTCCATCTGACAGCTACTACATGCAAGATTGTATCACTTCAAAGGGCCTTGTAACGTAGATATTCTTGAACTTCTCCTTTCTCCTCTCTATTTAATTTATTTAATTTATTTAATTTAATTTAATTTCTCGGCCCAGGTACACCTATAATTTGCGAGCCATTGGCGAGTCACGTGCCCGCCGTGATCTTTTCCAAATTCCAGTGAAATTAACTAGTAATCATTGTACGAACTTGAAGGTGCTACATAGTGTTGTGGTAGTACTACAACGGCCACGAAGACGTAAAGCTCCAAGTGTAGACGAAGAAAGCGCAGGTTTCGGAGAAGTAATGTCTCTGCACGAAACCACTCTGGAGCCTTCTGGCCTCCCGATTAATCCTCATAAACAAATCCGCGACAGCTGCATCGCGTCGCAGCTCCTTGGGCCAAGTTTCAGTAGGCTCTTCATCATGGGATCGGCGACAGAAGAGGCAAAATCGTTGTCGTGAGCTATGGTCGACGATAATGACTTCCTCATAGATGGGATTGAAACGGGAGGGAGTGTGCGGAAACTTGAACGTATGGACTGTGCCTTGGGCTGCAAGGTCAGTCTGGATCAAGAAAACAGAGGTTGCAAAAAGCTCCTTACTGGGTCTAGCTGACGTCTAGAGGATGCCGCTACCGGCGTATAAACGTCCGTCCTGATATGCGTGTCGTCTGCGTACGAGAGCCTCGCATTCTGCTGCCACATGGTCTCCTAACTTCTGAGTCGGTTTGGCTGCGTTTTTAGCTCTAGCACGTTTTTGCGCAAGGAGCGCCCGCTCCACTTCTGCACGGATACTTTCTTATGGGTATATCAAGCATGAGTGACAAGGCTGCCTAAGAAAGGACGAACGCGGACCTTCTTGTAATTGATCTTCTGCTGACAATCTATTCAGCGCAGAAATATATTCTGGACTGAACTCGCACTGAGTTGATTTGTAGTACTCCCGTTCAGAGCGTATCCTGCAGCAGTCTATGTCGGTCCCTAAATGCACGAGGTCTGAACGTGCACTGCGTGCAATGGAACGAGGAGGATTCATGCTCGGAGAACCAGATCGATAGGTGTAAGATGAAGTGGGAATGGCGGAAGCAGGCATGAAACCGGGGAAGGTGGATATGTGAGAGGGTGAAACGCCATGTTGTCATGCTTTTAAAACGCCAACGAGGGCTGGCCAGCACTCGCACCATCTGATGTTTTGGAGATGGCCACGGCCAGCTTGCATTGTAGAAATAGGGGCGAGGATGGTACTTTGTTCGGATAGAGAGACAAAGAAAGATTGACCGCTTGTCATGTTACGGAACCAATAATCGCGTGGTGCTGATCGTCATGTGGGCACATTCGGCGGGTCTTCCGGCTTCTACTTACAGTCAATTGGTTTACAGTAATAATGGCACTGGGCAGAACGAGTAATTGGGATGGTGATCGGATCGGCCAACACAGGGTCCATTCACAAGATCTAATCCAATCAACACACTATCAGCTAGATTATTGGTGGGACATATTCCCATGTTCATCCCTCCACGAGAATAGACGACAAAACCGAATCCGACCTTCCAGGGAATTCATTCCAATAAATAATACATTCAGTTGAAGCGCGGTAGTTTTCGAGCAATAGAATGTTTTTTGTTGATGAGAACCCGAGCAAACATGAACGCCGTCAGTCCAGAAAGCGCATACCTGGATAGAGTCGATCTAGGTCAGGCTTGGAGAAATCGGGCAAGCAGACTTACCAAGTAATGACGTAAGAAAGGTGAGCATTTCTTAGGTCTATCGTAGGGGCACGGCCTACTGGTATTCCCTTAGAAAGTCGAGTGCCAGCCTCTCCTGCATGTCCCTCTATCCCAACCATTGAGTAAGTCCCCAAAAGAGGCCAAGGTGAGAGACGTGAGCGTACCGAATATTTGCTCCACGAAAACGGGCTGAACACCAGCCTGCTCGCCGCCAGCATATTCAGCCATGGCGTTCACATCAGACCAGTACCATATCCCCTCCTCAGGTTTATTGTCAGGTGTGAAGCTATTACGGGGTTGTGATGTCCGAAGCATTCCTAGAATCTCCACTTCACCGTCTTCTTTCTGGTAATCTGAGCTGGAGGCAAACTCATTGGACACGAAGCCACGGTCCACGAGAACAGTTGATCCATTTTCGCGGACCAGTGGTGTCACGACATGAGCGCCATGCGCACCTTCTCGGACGCGCGGAACCAGGAGCATTGTATGAGCGTGATCCCATTTTCCCTTGAGGGCAACCTTCCGATACACGAATTCCGGAATGACGCTTAAACTGTACGAACTTAAATCAGGAAGATGGGAAAATGAAAGTGAAGCTAGAACGTACTTTATTTTTGGCGGAAGTGACAGCGGCTGTAACTGTAGTTTCTCCTCCAATTCGTCAATCAGGTCGACCTTCCATTTTAGACGTTGCAGTTGCCAGGTTCCCAGCGCAAATGTAAAGACGGGCATGAATCCAATAAGCAACATTGTTGGATTAACCCATGATTCGCGTCGCGGTTTGTATATCGTCGGGACCTCTGTTTTCTGGGTATAAAACCGTGTCTGTTGACGGGTGACTCGAAGGATAAAGCGTGGTGGGAAGGTGGCCCTAGGTGCTAGCCGTAGTGTTGAAAGGAAAGGGAACATGGCATTAGGCTGATTTCACAATTCACACGTGTTGATCGCAGTATATCTGGAGTCTCCGTAGGACAGCAACACTTGTCAGCGCGGCCAACCACACCACCTCATCTTCTCACCGCATAAAAACAATGTATGTATCCTATCCTATCATGGGACTCAGTCTTTGACTTTCAGCATCTAGGTTTGGCGGTGGCCGACCACGACAGGGTGGCTTTGACGTCGATGAGGAGGTTCATTACCCCACTCGACCTGTCGACAAGGATAAAGCTGAGCATGAACTGCTCGTAAATATCAAGAAAGCTACGAGCCCGGAGGAGAGTGCACCGAAACAGAAGCACGTCCGGAGTGAGCCCTCTCCTCATATGCGCGAACTCAGTGCTGATCATGAGCTACAGAATGCATTGTCTTTACATGGGACTATCACTCATCAATCTCATTTTGGAGTGGCCTTCGGGTTCAACCTATCTTAGCCGATGAAGTACAAACCTTCAAGGCCCTCATCACCGTCCACAAGGTGCTACAAGAGGGACATCCTGTGGTAAGTCAGATTATTTGAGCAGGATTTGCGACTGCGGTTTATACATCGATATTAGACGATCAAGGAAGCGCATGGTCAGACAGCATGGCTTGAGACGTGTGCACGTACCGTGGGGTCTGATGGTCAAAAAGGCGAGTATTTCTGTTCCTTCGTGTCTCTGATTGCTAAAGATTTACTCCAGGCTATGGCCCACTAATCAAAACCTATGTTCAATTTATCCTGGCTAAACTCAGATTCCACCGTCTACGACCTGAGTTCAACGGTCTATTTGAATATGAAGAATACGTGACTTTGAAGGGAATTGATGATCCAAATGAGGGGTACGAATCGTCGCTTGCGTTCCATCCCATCTCTTTTGCTTAATTCACTTAGATATGAAACGATATCCGACCTCATGGGCTTGCAGGACCAGATCGAATCCTTCCAAAAATTGGTTTTCTCACATTTCAAGCACTCTGCCAATAACGAGTGCCGTATTTCGTCTCTAGTCCCTCTCGTCAAGGAGAGCTGGGGTATATATAGATTTATCACAAGTATGCTGAGGGCGATGTACCGCAGTAAGCTTATGCCTTTTTTCTCTCGATAATTCTTCCGACAATGCTACAGGGACGAATGACGTTGACGCATTGGAACCACTGCAACAGCGTTACACTTCCCAACACCACAATCTCCGCAGATTTTACTATGAATGTTCCAATCTCAAATACCTTACTGGCCTTATCAACGTTCCGAAATTAGCGGCGGTAGGTTATCAATATTGCAGCCTAAATATCTCACCTATCATTTGATCAGGAACCTCCGAATTTGCTGGACAGTGGTGATGCTCCAGACCTTCCTGCTAGACCTAAAACAGCCATGAAGTCACCTTCTCCTCCGCCATCCGCTCCATCTCCCAATGCTGCAGAAATCAACGAGCAAGCACGCATGCTCAAGCAATACGAAGATCAGCAAGCTGCGTTGCAGGCTCAGCGGGAAGATGACGAACGCCGTCGTCTTGAACAGGAGCAGCAGCAGCAGCGGGAGTTCGAGCAGCGGCAGATCCAACAGGCTGAAGCTCAGCGACTTGCACAGGAGCGATTGATGCAGGAGCAAATGTACAACAGCCAAGCCCATGCAGCGCAGCAGGCTGGAGAGCTTGAAAGGGAGTTGCTCGCGATGAGGGGTCAATATGAGCGTGACCAGATATTCCTAGAACAATATGACCGCGTATGTTGCTTCACATTCGTTCACGTAACATACTGACGACTATCGTAGCGAGTCAAGATGTTGGAAGCCGAACTTGCCAACGCTAGCGCCAACATAGGTTCACAAATGATGTCGAAGGACGAGCTGATTAAACAGCTTCAAGATCAAGTAACTCTTTGGCGCAACAAGTATGAAGCTTTGGCCAAACTCTATAGCCAACTCCGTACGGAGCATCTCGATATGCTCTCAAAGTTCAAACAGATGCAGTTAAAGGCAAACTCCGCACAGGAAGCTGTTGACCGTATGGAACGTATGGAGCGAGACCTCAAGGCGAAAAATTTGGAACTCGCAGACATGCTTCGCGAGCGTGATCGAGCACGATTCGACATTGACCGTCAGAAATCCTCTCATAAAGAGGAAATTGACAGACTACGTCGCGAACTAAACTTCGCCAATGAACGCGCCGAGGATTCCTCCCGTTCGAAGAACTCCGAGGTATCAACTGTTATGAACAAGTATAACAGGCAGTTGTCGGAGCTCGAGGATTCTCTGCGGGTATGTGTTTCCGTCTTTCGTCAGGAAGGACTGTGAAAAAACGCCACCATCTCTTAGGCTAAGCAACTTCAAATCGATGATCTACTCAGTAAACTCAACAACGCCAGCGGTGATTTGGAACGCCTACGTGAAGAGAAGGATCAAGAAATTATGATTCTACAGGAGGGCATGGATAGTACCATTCAACAGCTCTCGGAGACACAACAGGTACTTTTGATGTTTTATATATTTTATAACGCGCACTCACCGAACAACGCTTCCACACAGAATCAAGGCATCGTGGATGAGACCACCAACGCCCAGATCGACACCCTAATCTTAGACAATCGCAAAAAGTTGAATCAGATCATTGGTGAGGCAGTTTGGAAGTACCGACGCGCACATCGACTGACCTTGAAATAAGATTCAATTCTTCAGGCGTGCGTGCACAAGGTGGATGATGCCATCTACGAATTGGAATCGCCTACTCAGGCTGGCAACCTTAACTCGACGCCTGAATACACATTATCGATGGTTGAGAAGGCCGTTAACAACGCCACCGAATTTGCGACCATCTACAATCTGTATCTGGGAGGTGAAGTTGGTGGGGATCATGTTGAAGTGATTAAATCAGCAAACGAGTTCGCTCAATCCTTATTCGACGTCCTGATCAACACCAAAGGCATCACGCGCCTAGCAAGTGACGACGATGCTTCTGACAAGATCATCAATGTTGCGAAATTGGCCGGAGACGTCGGGTTGCGATTCTTCGAAAATCTCCAATCTTATAAACTCGACCTGCTCCAACCGAGCCAACGAAAGGACGTTGCAATGCGCAATAACAGTCAAGCTCGCGATGCCCTCGCAAAACTCTCAGAAGTAGTTGATGGTCTTATACCGAAGGGTGCCAAGGCGGGCGCCCTGGCACGCGCGAATGGTGATATCGGTGACATTGTCGAACAAGAAATGTCCAGCGCTGCGCGAGCTATCGAACTTGCCACGCAGCGTCTCCAGGAACTCATGTCTCGCCCTCGGGATTCCTCCCGATTTAGTGCCGTTGATTTGCAAGTCCACGACTCGATTTTGTCAGCCGCCATGGCCATCACCAACGCCATCTCCCGCCTCATCAAGGCTGCCACGGACTCTCAGCAAGAGATCGTTGCTCAGGGTAAAGGCTCGAGCACGATGCAACAGTTCTACAAACGGAATAACCGCTGGACGGAGGGCCTGATCTCAGCAGCAAAGGCTGTTGCATTTGCCACAAACCTCCTGATCGAGAGTGCAGATGGTGTGCTGTCGGGTACCCACTCTCTCGAGCAACTCATCGTCGCTTCCAATGAAGTTGCTGCTGCTACAGCTCAGCTTGTCGCCGCCTCTCGCGTCAAAGCGAACTTGATGTCAAAAACCCAAGAACGTCTTGAGGCTGCTGCGAAGGCTGTCACAGAAGCCTGCAAAGCTCTTGTACGACAGGTTAAGGCAGTATCAGCGAGGCAAAGCGAGGAAGAGGATGTGGATTACAAGAACATGGCAGTTCTGGAATTCAAGAGACGCGAGATGGAGCAACAAGTTGAGATATTGAAGCTGGAGAAAGACCTTGGTGCTGCCCGACACCGTCTCGGTGCCATGAGACGCGCTGGATATCATACCGACGAGACGGATTAGGATAGGTTTCTCATTTACTGGATTTACATGTAATTTTTCTCTTCCATTGGACCGTCTCTTAAATTCTATACAAGTTAGTAAGTCTGATTGGCATGCGGGTCATCGCCAGGCAATTGGTGAGGCTAATCAATGATTGGTATGTAAGAGAAAAGTGGTATGCGTGAAGGAATGAATAGGGGGGGTAATGTGAACTATTAACACAGGTGTACCGAAAGTTATTTGACGGTGGCGAATAAACATGAATAATGAGGGTTAAAGATATATGAAATAACAATAATAACAGTTCCATGGGTGGGAGTGAGTCCAAGACCTTATTCGCTGATACTCCTCACAGTGTCAAAAGACTCCCGAGCGAGATCCAAGAAGCTACCGCTAGGCGGCGTTTCTGAACTGTCCACGTCTGTATCTTTATCGTCCGTATCGTCGTCGATGTCTAGGAAGGAGGGTTTTCGCATGATAGATCGACGGTGGAGCGCCTTCTCAACTGAGATCTTCGGGCGAATATATTTTCGTCCTGGAGGCGGTGGAAGTGGAGTGATAGTCGGTGGCTCGTCCGGGATAAATGCAGGCCGTGGTCGCGATCGCCGAGGAGGAGGCGGGAGGCTAGTAACGGATGCTGTTGTTGGTGTCGATCTGGGTGCCCTGGGATCCGGGATCAATGGCACTGTCATGCTAGCTTGGGAGGTCGAGGGGCGGAGGGAGAGCCGAGGAGGAACCGCAAGTCCCCTGTGCATAAGGGAATTACTTCTGGCCATCAACCCATGTGCAGCCTCTCTGATCGAGTCGGTGGACACTGGAGAAGGTCCGCCTCCTGAAATATACTCGTCATCTCCATCCAATGTTACCATGGTTGAAGTCGAAAGGATAGAAAGACCTCTTGCCCGGCCATGAATGCTTGATTCTTCCACACTCGCTTCCAACTTTGCCATCTCTGCAGGTGACAAGATCTGTTGAGGTGTATATTCGTGTCCCATCGACTGAAGACTGGTGGCGGTTCATGGGAAGGTTCGTCCCAGAACGATGTGGAAGCAGTGGGTGACAAGGGCTGTCCCATAGATTTGAAGAATGAAGTTCCTGCGCTTTTATCGGGGTCGGAGCGCACACTGAAGACGGATCTGCTATCATCATCAGGGAAAATGCATTGAGAGGTAGATGGCCGTCGATTGCTTGATCCAGAGAAAAGACGCTTTCTTCCGGGGATTGTTATTCCGCCGGCACTACCTCTCCTTTGTTCGACAATGGGGCGAGACTCAGTCGGTGTAGCGGATGCCTGCGATCTAGTGGAATTGGTGCACTGCAGAGAAGAGGGTACGGCAGGTATTGGAACCTTCGGCTGATGAAACGATCGTTGCTTTCGAGGTGCCTTCAGAGGCATGGGTGGCTCGGGTGGGGTGACAGGGGCGTGGCCGCTGGAGGAATGAGCGCGTCTTCCTAGAGATTGATGAGAGAGCGCCTTCTTGAGAGTACGCGATGTCGAGGAGAGCTGCGGTGGTCCAGAAGTCATATCGTGAAATCCCTCTATCTCCATCTTACTGGATATCGATCGCTCTAAGGGTTTCCTCTCCTTTTGCCGAGGACTATATGTTTGACTATATAGAACCTCCCTGTTTGATGACACCGATGATGCAAATGATAGGCTAGATGAGGATGCAGAACCTCTATATAGTGGAACTACTACTTCAGGATCATCTTCTTTGGCTTTATGATTTAGAGTTGGTGGTGGTGGTAGTTCATGTCTGGGAGGTGCGCTTGGTGGTAGTCCAATTCGAGAAACCGATGGTTGTCGAATTATGACACGTGGAGAAGACATAGGAGTGGAGGACTGCTGTGTGGAAGATGTTGATGGGGGCGCGGCGTCGCTGGAAAGAAAACCTGATCGGTGAACCACCCCTGAATCCGTCATTCCTCTCGCGCGCATCGGAGGGCGAGAGATAGGAACCACCTCGGGCTGGCTGAACCGGTTCTTGTCCGTTAATGTGGTTGAAGAACCGGATTTAGACGCGACGGAGTTGTTGGCAAACGTTAGCGTCTCCCAGGCTGATCCAAGCGACTGGTCCACAGCAGCAATGATTGTTTCCTATGCAGGCTTCCCAGCGATTTCCTGATAAGGAGTTAGCAAACGAAACACTTGTCAGGAAATTACTGACTTCGTTTTCGGCTGCTTGGGAGATGCGTAGAGTTGTACATCTTGGGTAGATTGGATGAGGGAAGAAGGTTCATGGAAGTTCGAATGCGAGGAGGAAGAGGCATACGAGACTCGGTTGAGGATTGGCTCTGCACTCTTTGTCATGAAGTCGGGGATGGAGGAATTAGAGTAAGCCGAGAGGCGGTTCGGATCAGAAGGAGTGTGAGGAGCAGATGACCGTGCGCGAACAGCGAAAGGGTCGGTGTCAGAGAGGGTCAATAGTGACTGGCGACTATGTCGTTGAACTTCGAGTGGTGTCTGCGGTCCAGATGAGTCAACTCGCGACCGTGTTGATGAGACAGACTTGGAAGGCGGTCTGTTGGTGATGAAATTGGTATCGATGGTGGCTGCAGCTGGTAGGGGGGATCGTGAACTTGGGAATTGTGGGTCTTGTATCGCCAGAGCGGGGTGCTTTAGATTTAAAGCCTAATGCAGCAGCAATGGAGAATCCGCTGGGACGTGATGATTTGTCGGAAGAGTATGGCCTGCGGAGATCCTGGACCGCGAGGTGGGGCTGCTTCGGAGCAAGGGACACCAGGTTCGTGAACTGGGAGAGTCGGAAGGGAAAGTGGAAGACATGGTGAGATAAGGAGCGACGAATGGTGGCAAAGATGATACAGTTTGTACAGCAGATCAGTACAAGGTGTGTGAGCGCTGGTGCTGGCGACGAGCAGCAGTGATGACTGGTAAAGCTGGGGCAGGCTGGGCAGGGCGACTAGCAACTCGGAACGACTAATGACTAGCCAGGCAACCTGGCTCCTCATTGCACATGGTCCATGAGAGAAAAAAATTCCCTCATAGAAACGCGAGAGATGGATGCAATAACTTGCGCACAAACAAACCTCGCTTGGCGCCCCTGGTTCGGCGGTAGTAATACTATATTATATCCTGAATCCATCTCCCCACCTAACACTGAAATTTCCAACGTCTATCTTACATCCTTATCCATTAATAGAGTGTAGGCCAGGCTAGAGAATAGTCCCATAATTAAATAATTCATATCAACATCAACTAAGCCTCGCCCACGTCTCTTCCGAGTCCACTGCTCGCGGCGCATCGGTGAACGCCTCCCTTTCTTGATCCACGCCGTGTATGTCGAAAAGCACAGGGTTGCGTGCCAGCGACCGGTTCATGTCGTCGATGTCATCGTCATCGCTTGTCAATGTCCAAGTCCATGAAACCAGCTCTCCGAGCAGTTGAAATATCAATGGGCTTCGGTTGAGAGAAAATTGACTGGCCAGACCTAGGGTAACCGAAATTAGAGATCCCACGACTCTTAATTTCGGTGCTTACTGTCTCATCAACAGCTGCCAAGCGACCGAATTGCAGGACGTTACGAGTGACGAGGAGCAGAGTGTCCAAGATTGCCTCCTCCTTGCTTCCAGCACCGCATTTGGCAAAAGTTATAACCAACAACGTCAAAGCGCAGAAAACGGTCAGGATAAGGTCCATTACGTTGAAGGGGGATTTCCAAAATTGCTGAAGAGGGATAGCATTGATGAAACCTCAGCATAACATAGACTGAGAAGACGCACCCTTCCGAAAGCAATAAATCGTATAGCGACTTCTATAATCATGGGACGTGTTGACAATCACTTCCAGTATAAAAAATGAAAGGCCAGGACAACCGTCTTTGAGGCTTAGAACGACTGTAGTCATCGAAAGCGCCGCCATCCCAAGATAAAGACATATGTAGATTCGTGAGTGCACAAAGCGATTGGCGAGACCTCTGGTAATCTCGCCACGGGTGAGGGCGTACATAGACCTCCCGGGCCTAAATAGTATATAATTCCAAAGTTAGATAACGTGGAGGTGGAATATGCCTTCAGCGGAACCGTCCAGCTTCAAGATCTCCAGTAGAATCCCCATTCAAAGCATCCAATTCTCCGTATTCACCGTTACTTCGTGTTGAGCGAGACATGCGTTCTGCTCCCAACGAGCGACTTCAGCGCTTCGCAAACAGAGGAAGGTCGTGGTCGTCGGTCGGTATGTCAAACCGAATGGTAGAGGTTGGCCCTCGAAGCTCCTGAAAGCTTGAAGTTCTGAGTTGTCGTCGAGTTGTCGGCAGTGCGTACTAACTGGTACTACTAGCACTAACCATGATCACGTGTCACCGCAAGGCGACTACCATAACTTGCACAAACACATTTGCGTCTTGCCCAAAACGACTCCGAGTCTGAGCACCAACCACACCACTTTTTCAAGTCCTCAACCTCTACAAGCTCGCAAACATGGGTGGCGGTGACCTTAATATGAAGAAGTCGTGGCATCCGCTCCTGTTGAAGAATCAGGAGCGGGTATGGCTTGAGGAAAAGAAAGCAGTATGTTGTTCAGCCTTTGATGAAGACAGACACACTCACACTCTGACCTTCCGAAAACATTAGCTCGAAGAGAAAAAGAAGCTCGACCAGCTCCGAAAGGAAAAGGAAGAGGAGCGCCAACTACAAGAGCTACAACGTCTTCAGGAAGAACAAACTGGGAAGAAGAGAACGGAAAAGCTGGAATGGATGTACGCTACTCCCGCCACCGGAACCAGTCAGAATCCGAACGACTTGGAGGACTATCTTTTAGGAAAGAAACGGGTAGATAAGATTTTGACGGCTGATGAGAATGCCAAAGTGCGTAATGAATCGTTTCGCGAGATAGCGCCCTGTTTAATGCTTTCTGCTAGGTTGGTGCCTCTCACAAGAACTTCATCGCCGTGCAGAATGCCAACAATGCCCGCGACATTGCTGCCAAAATTCGGGAGGATCCTTTGTTGGCTATCAAGCAACAGGAGCAGGCTGCCCTTCAGGCACTGATGTCTAATCCCCTCCGTCTCAGGGAAATGCAGGATCGCAATGGCATCAAACCTAAGAAGAGCAAAGAAGGAAAAAAGCGAGAGAAGGAAGAGCGTAAAAGACTAAAGCACGAGCGCAAGCACCGAAGCCGAGACTCCCAAAGTCCGGATGCTCAAAGGATAGAGTATCAACGCTCCCATCTCGAGACCGCCACAGTCATCATCGACGCAGCCCTAGTCCCCCTGGTCATCGTTCGAGGTCACCTACCCCTATTTCACGCTCTCGCCGTGATTCTGGTCGGCATACTCATGACCATCCGTCACCACGGAATCGTAGATATAGTCGTAGCCCCGATTTCAGCCGCCGCCGCCACTACATCCAGGATTCTCCCAGGGATTTCCGGCGTAGGTCGGAAGAACGGCCTGCTGTATGGCCGAGATCGGATGAATCCGACGATAACGGCAGGGATGGGCCCTCCGACACCTCTCGTTATGCAGCAGATCATGGCAAACGGCAACGTAGTCAGAGCCCACATCATGACAGACGTCAACGCAGCCCGCCGCCGAAGCGCACCCGGCGCAGCCCCAGTCCACCACGCCGGCCTAATTACGAACGACCAAAAGATGCGACAACGGCCGCTGACGAGCGTGCTGCGCGACTGGCGGCTATGGCCTCCAATGCAACTGCCATGTCTGCAGAACGCCAAAAGAGACTAGCGGTGATGTTGGAAAGGGAGAAAGTGGAACTTGCAGCTGATGAAGCGGCGCGAGCGAAGTCGAAAGGTATGGGTGGCTTCTTGAGCCAAGAACAAAAGAAAGTCTTTGGAGGTTCAGGAGGTTTGGAGGAAAGGATCAGGAGAGGCAGGGGCGGCCTTGTTGGCAATATTGACTAGACAATACTTCTTATGGACTACATTTTTCTCCTTGTGTGTTTGTATGATAGGATAGTTGCAACAGTCACTTAAATATATCAGGCTGTATGATGGGTTAAATACGCCGGTGAGACCCCCTTAGCACTGGTTATCAGTAAGCAAGTTCATTGATTGGTGCCACGCACGAATGCCACGAAGTCACACTTTGACCACCATCTATGTCACTTTGGACTGGGTTGGCCCACTCCTATTTTTCATATGCGTAGCACCAGCGACGAAGTCACGCTTGAGCGACCACCAACTAAGTAGCTTCGGTACCTACTCTTTGCGTTTGCGGGACATGGGGTGACGAAGCTTACTGGGTTGGACCGTTGTAGCTCTTCGTACGACTGCGCCCCCCGGCACCTCTCGCAGCTGCCGTGCAATTCCAGGTACATAACCACTTCTTTCCCATTTTTTTTAATGCTCATCAACTGTACTGTGCAGTCCATCCGACTCTGCTCCTCTGTGAAACTGGCCGCCGGCACGCTCTTTCAGAGTAAGCGATCAAACCATCAGCCATCGACGATCATATCCCCGCGAGAGTCTACCTTTCGTGGCTGACGCTGGCTCGGAACCAAGGCCAGGCTACGGATGCCATGTCGAACGCGCTTAGCCCACTGCCTCCTTGCTGTCTGCCTGCCGCCATGTGCGCAGGACCATCGCCGGTAAGTTTTACTTCCAGTTCCTTTCTGATTCAAGTCATTTCATCCTTACTAACGATCCCTTGTGCTCACTTGCTCACAGGTGTATTTTCGAACCCCATCGACCAACTTACGAAACATCGCCTTCCTCTCCTGTAAATCTCGGCGGTGGCATTATCCGAGTTCAATGAGCAGGCAAAATCCCAGAAACGGCCAGTGGAATCTGGACGAGTGGTTAAGGGTCTTGGAGCTCTTATGAGGAATTGGAGAACTGATGCTCTAAGTGAGTATCCCCTCCTGATATGTTAACGCGTCTTGACAGTATTCTTTGAATTCCAAAGCTCGGTATGATCGGGACGCGTCGCGTTATCACAAAGGCGTGTACGGCCGTAAGCGCGCCGACCTTCTGGCCTCGTTGGATTCCACACTTTCCCCTTTCTTCCTCGGACAGCTTAAGAACCTGCACAAGACCTGTCTCGTCACATTCAAGAAGGAGATGCTCGAGGGTCTGCGTGGGGAGTCATACAACTTCGCCGATGTTGTGTATAAGGCGCAGGGGCGCTGCGTGGACACCTTTCTGCTACGGCGCAGGAGGCGTTGGTTGAGGGTACGGACTGGGCGTGGGAGGACGAGCTGGAGTCGTTGAAGGAGGAGGTCCGGGCTGTGGCTGATCGGTGCAGGAAGGACGAGACAAAGAAGATGCTCAATCTTATTGAGGTGAGTGTTGGTTGATGAAGCCCTTTGATGGAAGAAAGTTGACGTGCCGGTTGCGAACAGAAAAACTTCAAGAAAGTTATCACAGAACCTATCGAGCTAGCACTTAACAAGGCTAATACCGACATGTGGGGCTATGACGACCAGGGTGTTCCCCGCGTATTGACATTGATTCCGCCTTCAAGAAGGCGAAAGATGAAGTTCGTCATCACCGTTTTGCATCTCAATGTACAATTTCAGTTCTAAATATGATTTCAGATCCTCGAACTCGTCCCTCTGTACTCCAAAATCTCCCCAGTCGACTCCTCCCTCGATACACCCTCCCCTCCGAGCCAAGCGACGTGCTCTCCACGCACGACTTTGACTTCCCTGCGACCCTCGTCGTGTTCACAGTGACGAAGACCCTCGAACTCACGAACAAGTTCCGGCGGGACGCAGACGCCTACTACGTTGAGGCGAAGCGCAGCACTGTCGCCAGCATTGCGCAGATCCTGTACTGGATGTACGCGTGCTCGTCGTACTAGGCTGAAACGAGGCCATGACGGTCCTGTTCAATCCTTGTATTTCGCCTTTTTGTTGATTGCATTGGCTTCTGCGTGACTACCCATCCGTTGTCTATTTTGCATTTGAAGTTGTCGTTGATGACGTGGCGCGTATGTAGATATGCGATTGTGCAGCTTGGATTGGTGGGGCCGTTGTTCCAGGTGTCACGGACTGTTGGGACTGAGGGCGGCCACTTAGACCATCGCAGGTAAGTCTTCTATGTATTTTCTTATCTTGTTGCTTCAGGTT